>JAHZMZ010001848.1:0-15911 GCA_027743805.1 Lepidocyrtoides sp. E14
GGTGTGTTTTAAAGTGAGAAGGGATGGTGATAATAGAGTGGAGCTTACTACTACATGTCGTGCATATTTTTTCTACTATTTATAATAGAATATAGAACAGATACATGTTTGCAATACCCAGTAGGGGCGAAACGAATTTGTTGTTTTAGAGAAAGAGGACCAAAAAAATATATGCATTTTGTATTATTAAATTTTACGCATGGTTTCAGCTTGTTATTTTGTCAAACTGCAATCAGCACCCAAAAACATTTTTTATTATCGTTTCCATTTCATTTACCTTCATGCATTGCTGTGCCAAGATTTTTTTTTCTCTTTTCTTATTCTGCTTCAGGTGTTAGTAGAAATTGCACCGACGACTGAAAAATGACAGCAACCACTACTCAGCGACAAATAATCTGCTGAACTTGTCTTTTTGATGCATAGCACAAAACCAACGCACATCATGGAAATTTGCAGACATCCATTTAGAGTATAGAATCCTTTTATACAGATTTATCAAGCACGCACACTCATACACAAACACTCAAATTTTTACAAGATTTTTTAATGGCCCCATTTCTCTGAGAATTTGCATATGTTTAGCAGTGCGGCAACACTTTTCTGCTAGCTATTAAACTGACTTAATTTTATGATCTCTAACACTTTTTAAACTGTTATTGCTTTAATTTGTTAACAAAAGTAGTTGGCACTAATTACATCAGTGTTAGTTGTTCCACTTGCCATCATTTTACTAATTAATGTTTTAACTAAAATAAAGTTTTATTTTTGTTTCAGGTTGCCATTTATTATTAAACATCACAAATTTATCTAGCTATCAAAAGTTTTACTTGCCGGAAGTGCTAAACTACCGCTTGTTCCTTCTTCAAGCTAATCAATGGAAGAACTACCACCCAATTTGTGGATAGTGGTATGCATGCAAAGGGAACACATTTTTTTCTTGTGATGCATTATGTCAAGACTTTTTGTATGAACATACTATTTACTCCCTGCTGCCTGTGTTCATGTACAAGATTTTTTTTCTTTTGAAACTTAGAAGATACGTTCCAGTTCTTGGTCAAAGAACCACTGTTCTGAGCCACTCTTTGCCTTGTCGTATGCGCAGAAAGCCGAGAGAGAGGAGGGAGTAAACACTTCGTTCTTCTAGCAAAGTGTATAATGTAATATAATGGTCATTATAATGAGTCGAGTTTGAAGTGCAACTATTTGGAAAAACATCATCATCATGCGTTAATACTTAATACATAATAATATAATGCATTTACAATATACGTATGTAGGTACGGACCGCTAATAGTGTTATGCAGTGGTAATAAAAAAAAGAAATAATAACAGAGAAGCATCCTCATCATCAACATCTTCCTCATCTTCTTGTTCATTCCTTGTAATATGAAGTTACCAGTATTCAAAATTCAAAGAGAATCATCACCATGATACGATTTACTCCTCGAGAATGCATGGGTGTTTTCAAAGGCACAGACAGAAGAGACCTCCATGCTTCCAGAAAAATAGGCTGTGCTCATAAGCAACTAACTCAAATAAGTGTCTGGTTTTTTTATATAAGTATATTTTAAATAATATCGTAGTATATTCCTCTTACCCAACCATACATGTAAGAAAATGTATACAACAGCTTGAAGGAAAAAAAGTGATCCTTTCAAATGCATGCCTTAAAAAAGTACAAACTCCCTCACTCACCATCGTCGTTGTCATCATCATCATCATCACCGCAAATATCAACAACAGCACCAAGATCACCACTAGTAACAGTTCATTTCATATACACAAGGAGTTAACTTGTTAACTACCTATCCATGTTTTAAAAAGTGGCCTGTCCTGTTGAGAGCAGCATTGCATCGTCATGGTAATTTTAAGAAAAAAAACATTCAAGTAGGAAGAGTGGAATAATGCATTTTCTCATCTTTCTTGTAAAAGTACAATGAAAGAGGCTCTTTCTTGTGGAGCATCTATAAATGCCAAGTGCCGCGACAACAACACTGTCGTCATTATTGTCTTGTATGTACAACAGAGAGGAGAAAACAGTTTATGTATTCTTTTTGCTTGCACAAGTAATGAAGCAAAGGAGGAAAATAAATCAGAAAAAAGTGAATGAAAAGATACCCTAAGACCCTGATTCCATTTTCAAAGATTGCATTGTAGTGAAAACGACTCCGTGTGGTTTAAGGACTGTTAGCCAGAGTTTAGAAAAAATCAAGACTGTATGCGTGAGTAGCGTTGAGATGCGAATGCTACGTGCAATGTGCATAGATGGTTGGATAGTTTGTATATGTATATAATGTGTGTGAAGTGTGAACGCGGACGCATGCAGTCATGTCCGAGTCCAAGAAGAAAATTTTTTTGAGCATAAGAATAATATGAGGAAGCAGGTCATATCCATATCCTGGGGAGACCAGACCAGGACCAACGCTTGTTTTACTATGACGAGGCGTTAACCATACCATACGGTAGAGAGTGGAGTGAATGTCTTCCACTCACTCAGTCATTTCTTAAATAGACACGTAAGAAAGTGTAAGAAAATCTCCGCTGTTCTTGGCTCATCTTATGCTTCCGTGAATTGATGCAGTTTTCTGTCCATCCTCTTTTTCATGCTCTCTACAGTATTTATAAAAATGGAGATTTGTATAAGTTTACATGCTCAATAAAATTTCATCGTCTTTTTAAAAAAACCGATCAGGTTTTCAATATCGTGTGTGTATACATACCTACAATTAATACATTGTAATATTATGCAAAAGTTAACCCCAGTAGTGCATTTGTTTGTATCGAGAAAACGGTCAATGGTTGTTGAAAGATATCAAGAAATTCATGAGACAAAATGGTTATATTATTAGTAAGAAAGAGATAATATTTGCTGGAATGGTGACAGGAAAATGAAGGTGTGTCTCAAAAAATCCATGATGCATCAATGTTCATATTATACAGATATTTTTCAGTTTCATTAATCAATGTAAAGTCACAAGGGAGATACAATTGCTGCATTATTTATTATACACTGATCTCGCTTCAGACTAAATTGCATTATAAAAAGTCGATAATATTTACTTTTGATACAGAATTGTTGTCATCACAAATGACTGAACTACCTGCCTCTTTATCTTCGTTACCTTAAAATTATTTCCAATTTTACATAAATAATGTTGATAAAGGATGCACCACATCCAGATCGAAATAAATCGGCTTGAGCGATTCTGTGAATGATGAGCTCCACGGTAGCGTATTGCCAATTGCCATGCAATTGCCATACAATTGATGCAATGCTTTACCTAACCCAAAAAAGTAGGAGTCGTTTGCCACGAGTACTAGAAAATGTATTTTGCTAAAAAAAAGCTTGGGGAATGGTATTCTATGGATTTTTGTGAAAAGCTAAAGCAAGATTCCAACAAAGTTTACCACTTATATGTTAGGAAAATATTTATGGCTCGTGAAAACTTTGCTGTGCTATTTTATGCTGTGACACGGCAATAGAGCACTTAGCAACATAGTTTCTATTCTAAACAAACATTTCATGATTTAAAGAATGTAAAGGTGGGTGAACAATCAGAATTTTTTAGTGAACGAGACTATTAGATTTGTTTGAAAATAAGAGTTTTTTTTAGCTTCCTTCCCCGAAACAAACGTTTCTGTGTGAGAGTATTATTACATGTAAAAATATTAACCCTCGGTATCCATTCTTGTTAGGTACTTTAATTATCATCACAGTTCCGCAAACACAAAATGTTTGAATTACAATTACCAATTACGCAGAATGTAAAATATTTAATTACCCATCTAATTACATGACGGCCCAAACAGTTTAATTACAATTATAATTGCAATTACATTTGAATTTTTCCGTGTAATTGCAATTATAATTACAATTACATTTGAATTTTTCCTTGTAATTACAATTACAAATATTTTAATTACAACCGCGAATTTAATGAAATAATCAAATAAATTTTGAACATACAATTGAATCTACAAAAGGGGAGTCAAATTTTGGAATGAATTGTCATTCCTACAAAACCAAACAATCGTTTGACTTGTGCCGATGCGATGATGATTATGCTATCTTTCATTTACCGAAAATGGAATAAACTAATAAGAAAAGGGTGTATGTATGCTAATTTACTGATTTTTCGGACTAAAAAGCCTTATCGAGCAGATTTTTCGCTTTGTAACGAGCTGTTGTCATGTTATATCATTTATTTTATTGCTTTGCAGTTATCATTTCTCCCTGTTTTTGCAAGCAGTTTGCTGCGGCCGCTTACTTTTTTTGTAAATAGGAGAGCTGGGTGAGTACGTGTCGAGGAGTAAAAGAGACAACATACACCAACCTCTGCTAAAAGCTGCTTTAATTGATGCGGTCAAGCAATTAAAGTTTTACTGTAATTTAATTACAGTAATGGACAATAGCTTAATTACAATTACAATTTTAATTACAACCCCAATTTTCAAGGTAATTACAATTGTAATTACAATTACATCTACGATTTTTGTCGGTCTGTCGCAGTAATTTAATTACCTGTAATTGATGCGGAACAGTGATTATCATGTGAAATTTTATGCTTTTTTTATGTACACTACAAATACAGTAGCTCTCGGATGGCGTCAACTTGGCCAAGTAAAAAGAAAAGATTATCAGGTTTTTGCAAAGGTAGTTTGACATTCCTTTAAACTGAAACATAATATTTCCCGCCACTTACAGGTGCAGTATAATCTTTTTAATTGTAAAACTTCTTTGTAGAGGAAATTAAAGTGGAAGCATTCATGCTGGTGATCTGCACTATGGAGTAAAATGTAAAAAATGCAAGCATACAAATAGCGCCATTCATCGCAATGTAAGAACGAATAGCAAAATGTCAATCAACTGCCGCTTCACTTCATTCATCTTGAATTGCACCACGAGGCATGAAAAAGAAATCCTCGATTCACGAGAAAGGATGAGTGCTATCGTATCTGCTTCCGGTAGGATCAATTCAAGATGAAGGGCAACGCTAAACTGACTTGAATTTGATTCATTTGTCTCCTCTGTTGTTAAACCTATCCCATTCAAAAGTTACTATGACAATGTACTTTTTGCTGAAGTTCATACAAACGTATGATTTGTATGTGATCTAGTGTCTTTATATTTTCCAAAGATTTTGCAAAGAACAAATCTTGGTGAATGGTGGCACTTGTACAGCAATATTTTGCATGTTAAAAAACCACCAGAGTATTACAACGACATTAAATAGCTAGGAATTTTGCATGGGAGACAAATAAACCCAAGTTTTGTTTCAAATAATCGTTTCATTAAAAATTTCATATTTATAAACTTTTTCCAGTTTGTTAACTTTTTTACTTTATACAGTATTGTTCGCTTTGTATTGAGTGTAATTTTTGAAAGATTTCAATTTGTTTATTTTTTATGTGCTTTACTTGCAGTAGATTTATAATCTGTTTCGTCAAAAAGTAAAAAATGGGTAAGTAGGTATAACAACAACAAATATATTAACATCTAGGTAATAAACCTTTAAGCAAAAAGTATACCATGATACATTCCAAAATATTCTGTACTGATAAAATTATTTTTGAGAACATTTGAGTATTACGCACTTTTCATTCATTGAAGTGTGACATGCCAGTAGTAACAACGGTTAAAATAATCTAATTTCTAAAATCTCGTTTATGACGTTGTACAAGTATTTACAAAAATAAAATAATTGTCTTAACGCATGCATGCACTAACTTCTTTTGAGATTCAGATTAACTACATGTCCTGCCAGGACGATGGTAATGACGAAAAAAATGACTATTGTACAAGAACTGGGGTGTCACTTGTGGTTGTCCTGACAGTACCAGATGTCGCTGCTCTTGTATAAACAGTTTGCCGTTTACATCCAAGTAGACATGCATAGGCATGTCTGTATGATTTACTGCTAACCGAGTATATTATTGGGTTGATGACAGCCGAGGCCCATGCCAGGATGGATGCTGCGATATGTATTCCTGGGTATGAAATCTGCAATCATTATTTAAAAAAAGAAACTGATGAGTCAAAAATTCAGGTAATAATACAGTTTTCTATAAAAGAAACGTTATAAGTTTGCAACAAACCTTTTCGTCAATAACATTCACAACCATCAGCGGAACAAAGCAAAGAATAAAGCATCCAAAAATGAGTATCATGGTTTTTGTTAGCTTGAAATCGTCCTTTCTTGATAGAGATGCGTGACATGGAATACCAGCCGTTTCATGAATTCTTCTGTGACAAAGTGTACAAATTGAAAAAAATGAGGCATCAAGTATAAGTAGTTAAATATTTAAACCGATAATATTACAAAGTGTGTAAATATTTGTAAAACAATGCTGTATGCATGATGCATGCATGTCAAAGTTTCAATTTTTATTTTTGGTACTCACCTAAGCACTTTTTTACTCCGCCTCACACTAATCAAAATACGAGTGTAGCAGTACAGAACAATAAAAAATGGAGGAATGATGCCAAATATGAATAGCAGCTTTTTCGGTGACCTTCCATCTTTTTTCAGAATTGTACAAGAGTAGGTTTCCTCGTCCAGTCCCATACTGCCCCAAATTCCAAGAAGAGGTGGAAGGAGAATTAGGAAGGACACGAGCCATACTGCAGCAATCATGATGATGACGTAAATAGGCTGATAAACCTTCTTATATTGAATGTAACTGGAGATCAGCATGTATCTAATTTAGGTAAAAAAATAAATAATTTAATAATAATGCACATGCATAATGCATTAAATATGACAAAAAAATAAATTATTTTAATAGTTACTTTTTTGTCTATTAAAGCTAAATAATTCCTTTAATTTTATTGCTCAATTATTTTCAAGTATATAACTCACCTATTCATTGCAATCAGCATGATATGAAATAATGACGCTCCAAAGTTGGCATAAAAGAAAAAGGGAAAAATTTTGCATAAAACGTCATCAAATATCCAAGCTTGGAAGATGAACCTAGTTGCAGTAAGTGGTAAGTTGAAACAACAGAATAAGAAATCTGAGACACTCAAGCTCACCACGAACCATGTGGTAGCTTGTAACTTCAATTTAGGACTTTTGCACAGCGCCGCAATCGTTAGTGCGTTCCCTAGAAATCACAATTCAAATCAGGACAAAAAACATTAATATTAATAGGAACAGTTCATGGCCTTTGGTATTAAAAGGGCCTTGTTTTTGCACCAAATAATCATAAAATTCTTGCAGTTCTTAAAAGGGAATAATAATAATTTCTTTTATTCTTTTATTTATAAAGGTTGAATAAAAATAGATGAATTTGCACACTGCATCAGAACAGATAAGCGTCATTCGTTGTCAACGTAAATGCCCATTTTCGCCTCTTTTCATAAGTACAAACATTTGACGTGCATACGCACGCCTGCTCTATGCAATCATAAAAAAGGTATGTCAAAATTGTATACGATTTGCAATCGTAATCAGTTCAATGTACTGGTGAAATAACATATCCTGATAAATCTAGGTTATCACCACCCTAAAAAATAAATATGCCAATAATAAAATTATTATAAAAAAACCTCATGGGCTTACCAACTGTTCCAAGTAAAACAAATAAAACTGCTGCAACCGCTGCAAAGTATGAAGCCCCTTGTGGGTACTTCAAAGGGGCATCTATTAGTTCAGCGGTGTCATTCATGTTTTGTATTGAATTTGATGACAACGTGTAGGCACTCAAAACTTTTTTTTACACAATATCAGTAAAATTCCTAATAAAAACACCCACTCAAACACAATCTCACAGTCTCACCGGGAAAACTTCAGTCTCAAACTGATCGTTTTTTAAGGAAATGATGAGAAATACAAACACTGGAAATATTACTCAAGTGATTTTGCATGAATTCAAAAAAACCGATTGCATGCAGCAAAATGCAAACATTTTAATTCAACTGCATGGTTCACGTCTGTATTAATATGTAGCAAAATTTTTTCTCACGCAGCAGATTTTCAGAGAGTAGTTCAACAGTTTGCAGTTCTATTCATCTGGCTTGCAACGACTGGATAACTTCAGCGTAGAGACTTCAATATGCTTCTCTCAGCCACGGTGTATAGGTATGTACTTTGTCGGCCAGTGGGAATGAAAAATCCAATGATATTTTTAACCGCTTCAATGTGCTGCAATACACAATGCATAAGTTACTGCTTTCCATACACAAAAAAGTTGGGGGAAGAGAGAATAAAAAAAGACCCTATTTCACTTTTCAAGTGACTGACATGTATGAGTATTTTAATAGATTTGCTTTATAAACAAATTCTAGCAAGGGATTAACCCTCTACAAGAGAAATTTTGTAGCTGAAAAGAATGGAATAAACAAAATGAAAAAACGGCTACGTTCACTATTCGTATTCGAATTCACACAGCAAAACTGAGGCACTCTACAACTATCCTCGCATGTACCAAAAACGCAACTCATGTGATCGTCGAGTAAAATGCAGACTGACAATAAGAATGGTTCCAGCTCCTTTTTTTGCTTTCTATTGAATTTTGAATCCCAGTTATTTTATAACATGAGGACAGCAAGATATTCTGATGTTAGTAAGTAATGATAATAGCCAGTAATGTTAAGGTAATGTGGTCATATATTATATTATATACTTGGACATAATAGTTATCATATAAATAAAAGTAAATCTTAATACATGCATAGAAACCAACCGCCCTCCATGCTCCTTTTCTGACTAGTATTATAGGTCACCTTATTCGAATTCCTGTAGTTAAATCTTATAGCAATCACATAATAATAACACCATAAGATAATCGCTGCATATTAATGCCTTGTTTTTTGTTGGACTTTTATGAAAAATGAAGGTACATGATGATTGGACGGACGACAATGAAGTTTGGACTTCGCCTGGTCGGCATTTATTCAAGGCTGTGTTGTGTTGCTGTAATACA
The DNA here is from genome assembly GCA_027743805.1 of Lepidocyrtoides sp. E14. Lineage (NCBI taxonomy): Eukaryota > Metazoa > Arthropoda > Collembola > Entomobryomorpha > Entomobryidae > Lepidocyrtoides > Lepidocyrtoides sp. E14. The sequence goes on from JAHZMZ010001848.1 coordinate 8,929, forward strand.
GATAGGAAGAAATATAATACAGCAGTAACGCTAAACCTTCTTTTAAAGGTGGTCTAGCAAGAAAAAACGACAACCTTTCCCAACGTCACATCGTTTTTCTTTTTACAAACAAGGCAGTCTCTGGTCAAAAGAAATGTGCAGTACTCTTTTCTTCCTTATAGGAAAGTTGAATTGAAGGCAGCTGGATGAATTGAAGTGAGAAGAAAGATGAAAAAAAAATGCATAAAAAATGAAATCTGAGGATGAAATGGAAAAAAGTAGCTTGGCCATTATTTTTATCTTTTTGAAGAGAACCCATGCGCAATTTAGAGCTGTAGAAGCTATAAAGCAGAGCAAGGAAGACTGTAGTCTATGAAGTCATCATCATCATTGTTGGCTTTAGCTAAGCGGATGGTGCTGCAAAAAAGTCGACAGAATAAATAAACGTAAAGCAGATCGAATTTCTAAGCAATAAACATCATCCCGTTTCTTTGGCTTGCAGTCTACCAAGATAAAAAATAAAGTTTGAAATGCAGGTATGCATTATACGATGACGAAAAGTCTTTCTTTTAAACAAATCGACTTTCCAAAATTTTGTTTGAAGCAGTTTTTATGGAAATACACGGCAGCATAATATGAGCAATTCAATATTCACTCTTTTAGCCACCTTAAGCATGTACAAATCATTGGATTACAGTGTTATCAATGCTGTAAGAGAAAGGCAGTGGGTGTTAAAAATTCAAATGAAAAATGGGTGTTTATCTGAAAATGTTAAAACTGAACGTTTACACAAGTGTAAGTTTCGCTACAGTTTTAATAATATTGAGTATTCGTTTTTTTCTACAGTATGTATAAAGTTGATAAGGTATTTTGCATTTTAGTAGCATCTTTAAGCGGGGCGAATTGAAATAAAGATTTTACGAGGGCAGTAAATTAATTAGCTGAAGAAATACTGACAAATTTATTGATTAATTAATTACAATGTGCAGAGTAGTAGCAAGCTGCTCTTAACCGTTTGCCCATGTATGTATATAATAGTGAGCTGAATTTAGCTGAGCTGAATAAATTATGTTAGGTCAGTTCACCATGCATGGTACTTCATGGCATCCTTTGTCCATATTTTTGTTGTCTACCTTGATATCTTTCCTGTCATACAGCATATTCATATTATTTATTGTCACCATTGTCACATTAAAGTTCAACAATGAATGAGTCATACCAAAAGCTTTGTCTTAAAATAACAAAGAAACTTTTCTTTAAAATTCCCAGTACCCTAACATTATGTCACCACGTCTCTTTTATACATTTATGTATGTATGTATTTTGGCTATTCATTTCAAATAACTTCAATGCATGTAAATCTATAAATAAGGGTAGAATTTAACACAATGGGACCTATTTATGTATACGTACCCTTATTACCGCTTTGCGGGTAGCGAATTTACGAATATATTTCAAACCAAATAATATCAAATGTGGATACAGAAAGGTTTTCAATGACAAAGGATTTCATTTAGATGCATTTAAAGAGGTATAAGTAAACGATAGAAAGGTATGGATTACCTGTTGCTTTTGAGAGTATATTGTACGATGTGAACCTTTCTGAAATTCTGAATTATAAATGTTGTGAATAACATTATTGTAAAGCAAAAAAGGGTACAAAATAGCACGTAGGTGGACAGCATCATGACTCATGATTCATGACGGGATAGATGGGTAATGCGTATAACTCACTCATTACTCATAGAGCGGTTGCTACAGCTTATGGATTTAACAAACCAAAGCTTATGTGCAAGGCATCAATGTCAAAATAATTTTTCCGTTTTACCGACGGATCAGAAATTATACCTTTTGAAAAGATGAGTCATCAACCCAAAACTTTAATGAGAAACTTGTCCCGCATAAAAGACAAATAACTGGCAAAGGGCCTAATAATACAAGGGTTAAAGACAATAATTTTGGGTGATCAGGTCCGCTTTTAAAGGTAGAATTTTATTTGTTCCTACCCAATGCTTTTCGTCTTGAGAATTGTCATGATGTGCGACTCCAGTCGTTTGAGATCCATTTTACCGCTTCTCACCAATTAAGTACACTGTAGTAGAAAATTTCAATGCACCGACAGATTTTGATTAAAGTCCTGCTAAAGTTATTAGAACCACTTAACTACAAATTTATAAGTTTATTTCTTCACTCATTTTGAAAATACCAAAGTCAAGAATACATGTAGCGGTTAAATTAATTGAGCAAACCACTAACTTGTATGCAGTTTATTTTCAAACGCCCATTCAGCATTCAGCACCCATCAGTTCTGTTATACCCTTTCATTTTTTTCTTGCCTCTTACCCAAGTTATTTCTCAGATTGTTTCCAAAGCAAAGCATTTAACAAGTACTTTGGTACTTGAACTAAACAATGACAACAATTTATGTTTGTTTGCGATGTCAATTTCTCGATGATGCATTAACTGGACATTTACACCGACACAAGCTTACTCATCATAGGTAAAGAACGCCATTATGCATCACATGTCCATGGTTACCGAGGGAAATTTTCTCTTGGCCAAATCACTAAATTGAACTTTTACCTGATTTCATTTGCTCCCTGTTTCACTGTTCACGATTGTTCCAATTTCCTGAGATATGTCAGGGAAGAGTTATCATTACCATGCAACCATATATGGTAGAAAAGTTTTGAAATAAATTTGACATGCATGCTGAAAATGAATGTGGTTGAAAGCAACATGAAATGTTATGGGTGAAACAACACACCAATGCAATGCAATAGAATGCATACATTGCTGAATGTTTTGTTTAGGAGTTCCATTGTGCGTTGGATTTATTGTATTCTCACTTGAAATAATCGTTTCTAGCAATTAAACAATGTTAGTTTTCTTAATTAATGCAGCAGCGTGGTTCTAATGCATAATTATAGCCATGTCTGTTTTGCTTGCCCAAAAAATCGAAATTCTTCGACCATCAACAGTATCTGCTTATGTTGGAATTCAAAACAACAGGATTCTTAAATACACCATTCATTTACAAATCAACAACAATTAAATGCAATTATAAATTAATAAACGATAATATTTAATTGTATAGAAATAATTCCGTGGAAAATTGATATGAATATATGCTGAAAAAAATATTTAAAGAAATTAGAGCGCGAGTGCATTCACCTTTGTCCGCGTCTCCAAAAAGTCTTAAAGCTAGAAATCACAATGTAACAATAATATAACAATAATAATAATAACCGAAAACTATAATATCTCATTCGCATCTCTATTATAAAAACAAGTACGAAAAAAAAACATTTTTAACAGTCTTGTAGTTCCTCCGATTTCACTAAAAGTGATTGTACAATGGAAGTGATATTGAAATTCAAATCCCACAAATTCCAAAGTTGCGCTCTCTTCTCATTGCAAAAAAATGTCTTACATTTACAACAACAGCGCTATAAAACGATAAAAAATAAAGTGTATAATGTTCAGTACGACAAAGTTAGTAAGGAAAATAGCGGCAAAACGTTGCGACTCCACACCGAAACCGTAATATACTGATCAGATATAGGAACACCAGTTCCTTACCTTTTCTTATATCGGTAACATGCGATACAATGCTACCCCTTTCTTAATTAAACTTAAATAACCGAAGCAAAACGGTTTGTGATATTAAGCACGTTATCTCAACATATTACTATGTTATATATTAAGGTAAGTATCCAATAATCATTGTATGAGCATTGCTCTTCATCTTTAAAAAGCAATCATTATCGTCATAATCATAGCAATAATTGATAATAATAATAATAATAACTATAAGTGTAGTAAATATATCATTAATTTATAATAATATGGAAATATGTAGTTGATCGTTGACTGAAAGACAGATATAATACTCTGAAGTCATTGTTGTTCGCAACACACTGTCAGAGCTTAACGTACATATAGTAGTCGTTGATAAAGATAACATTAGAACATGTTTTTAAATGCACACATTACACAGAAAGTTGTTTATGTGAAGCATAATAACTGTGGTAACGATAATATAATAATAACGAATATTATCAGTAATCATTGCTTTGTTAGGAGTAAGCATCAAAGTTGAAATAATAGTGATGGCTTCCTTAAAATATAACAATAAAATGTTCGGTCCACACAGCAAAAATTCATAATAAATTGCAAAGGAGATTTCCTTTTTGGAACGTAGAACAAGGCAGGGACCTAGTGTATAATTTGCCTGTTATTCTTTTTATTTTATTGATATTATTATAATTATTACTAGTATTAGTTGGATGTAGTAATTTTTAAAGAGTTATTGATGTTGTTGATGCCTTCAAGAAACCCTTGTACTCATTTGCTGTGTAATTATTTGCGATTATTGAAATAGTGAAAATATATTGCTGTAATTCATCATATTATGTTGTTGTTGTAGAAACCAACTTTAAATAATAGTAAAGTTAAGGATAATAGTTAACATTCTTGCTTTCTTTATCCAAACAAACTAAAACTAGGCAGTTGTCTATGTAAGTTATCTTGTTTATGGAAACGTGGCAGAGTGTGTATGAAAATGTAAGCCAATACGTACTTGGCAATCTTAAATAATACGGCATAATGTAGATTTACACAAGGTATATATACCTATATCTATTTTATGAAAGTGGCACAACTGGCATGATTTCTTTGTTTGTGTCTTCCTTATCGTCACGGCGAGACTTCCCAGGAAAACATAAACATCCTGAATTGTTGCGTTTTCGACTCTTTTTGGCTGGATTATCCATCTTGTAACGCTCCATGAGTGCTTTTTGATAATAATCAAAATCCTTGACGTACCTGCGGGAAAGGAAATGGAAAGAAACATGTTGTCATAGTGTCATATTAAATTGTTTTAATTTAACCTTTTTAGGAAACTTACCAGATCGGTGGCCATCTATTTTGAGAAATCCATTGACGGTTTTCCATGTTCAGTTCTTTGAATATTTTACCGTGTTTTCGGCACACGTAGTCTACAAAAAACAGTTGATAATGTCAATTGGATTTACTTGCATGATAAATCAGTAATTTTGATTTATTTATTCAAATGGTTGTTCCAAGGTGAAAAGTTTTTTTTAAAAATTATTTTGATTTTTCAAATACCATAATTCGTAGCTAGTTGTAATAAACACCATTGTGCTAGCTGTTCCGCATTGTGCAGCTGTAAAACAAGAAATAAAAGAAAGTTAATGTTCATTTTGCGGATCAATAATTAAAACCCCAACCCCATTATCAACCAGTCGGATAAACAAGGATGCATACCTGGGCAGACTCCAGAATTTTTATGCAATCCTCAATAACATCTATTCCATGTGATTGTTTTTGAGCAAACACGTTAATCAAGGTACTCTCCAAAAGGTTAATAAGACGCGTTAGACATAGTCTGTTTGCAAGTTCAATAACGGACACACCAACATCCACAGGCACATGAGGACACACAGAGTCAGTGTACAAATACTCCAAAAAGCAAAGAAATGTGTCTCTCTTCACTCCAGGTAAAGAGACCTGCAGCAAAATTAAAAGTTGTGTCAGAAGACTGGTTGAGTACCAAATACGGCACAGTGATTACTTTAGGAAAGAAAATTTAAGTGAGAAAAAAATAAGTACTCACTGATTGGCTACGGCGCTCTCTGAAATCTCCTGAAAACATAGCTCGCATTACATCACTTCTTGCCATAAGAAGGGCTCGGTGAGCAGGAACTTTCCCGTCATCCATGTGGAAAATAACATCAGTGGAATATCCTTGGGTGCATTTGCTCCACAAAGATGTTTTTAAATACTGAAATATATTGCATCAAGTAAATTTAATGTGGTGCTGAGACTGACTGCAATGAATTTGCACACTGCACTGCAACTATGCGAGTAATTTACCTGTCTGTAGGCTTTTTTCAAATCTGCCATGTGACGCGTGTCACACCGATGCCACACATCAACATATTCTGAAAGCTCAGGAATTTTCAACATCTCTGCGGTTTCCTTCAGCTCCTAAAGCAATTTAGTGTTTGCAAAAAAATATTGATAGAACCTTAAAAATGTTCTGATTACATACGTTTTTTAGTAACAAGGAGCTTAAGAGCTAGACAAGCTTTTACTTACATCAACCGTTGAAGTAACGTTTTGCGGTAATTCTCCAGTGTACAGAAAATGGACATGACTGCGAATTGTGTCGAGTGACACTTTATCACTAAAATGGACAACCACTTGAACTCTGCCAAAACTATCCATAGGTGCCCTAGTGGTAACTTGTTCAATTATATCACAATTTTTATTTGTTTGCGTGGGTTCGGGAGGACACCACTCGAACTCGGAACTACAAGAGAACAATTCATTTACAAATCCTGCCGTGTCTACAGGTGTTTGAGTTTTCAATAACCATTCCGTCTCGTCTGCGGTGCTTTCACTGGTCTATTCAAAGGAAAAGGAAGCAAATAAAAACATTGTCAAATCAGTTTTCCATTATTTTTATACGGAGCCTGAGCAGATTTTCTCTGGTTTAGTATTTTACCGTTTCACTGGTTTCACTATTCCTTCGACAACTGGTGTAAGTTTCGGCTTCCAAGAACCACAAGAGCTCTGGAGCGCCCGCAGATACTAAAAATCTGTGCGCGTTAATTTCAAACTCACCTACAAAAATTCCAACAATGGGTAAAATTGAAAAAAAAAATGTCGGTGCACACGATACCTTGTGGAAAAAATGAAACATCATACCGATCACAAATACTAGATCCGGAAAACATTGTGCCGCAAACATACTTTTCATGTCTGTCCAGTAAGTTCCTGGAAATACTTCAATGGTACTTAACTCCTTTTTAGGAGGACAATAAGGCGCCTTCAGTAATAAAATACACACTCATATAGATGGAAAGATTTTTATGGTAGTTTTAAAAGGATAAAAAATGATGATTAGAATTGAATGACGCACCTGTAACAATGGTTGCTGAATGTGCTTTAGATTGGTCATCCAAAATCGCTGATTC
>JAHZMZ010001849.1:0-10490 GCA_027743805.1 Lepidocyrtoides sp. E14
TTTTTTTTTGGAAGTATTATGGTAATCGATCTTGTGTTTGTATTGGTTACTAACCTTTTTGCTAAATAGCAGCTAAATTTTTTTAAACGTCAGGTCATGCCTGGTCCTCCTCCAGCCGAGCCGAAGAAATATGAACCCAGGTCAACAGATACCATGCCTCCACCTCCATCACCAGCAAGTTCCACATGTTCTGATACTACACTTCCCTCCACATCTCAAAAAAGAGCAAAGAAAAATCCGACGCTAAAGGATGGAAATGAAAAGAAGGACGAAGAGGAATGGCAGCTAAAAGACGTGATATTTGTTGAAGACTCGAAGAACTTGCCAATCGGTAAAGTTTTGAAAATTGATGGATCTTTCGCAGTAATCAAGTTCTCTCCACAGAGCTCATCATCCCAGCAGACATCAATGAAGGATGGAAAGGAAGCACCAACAAGTGAGGAGGCGGTTCTTCAGGAATGTCGCGTTTTAAGATTGGATGACTTGCAACTAGTCAAAAATGGATCCCTGCCAAAGTCCCCAGACTGTATCCAAAAAATGCCCAGACGTGTCCATCTTACTGACATCAGTAACATATTATCACTGTCTGTAGACGCTGTTGGAATACATGCGATTGTAAAAGATGGGAAAAAACTTATTTGGAAGTCTTACAACCTGAGCACTGGGAAGATGGAAACAGAGAGTGGGTTTCCTACTGACACTTCTGCATTCCTTGGGATTGACCCAGCACTCATATCTCTGAACTGCAGCTGCGACAACGAATTCATGAGTATTTTACGGGATGGAAATGGCACAATGTATCCACTAGTGAAAGACTATTTGGAGGCAATTAAAGACCCCGTGTCTCTTGATTTACCCCCCATCAAATGTTCTGGTCTTGGGATTCATGCTCTGCCACATGTGGGAGCACAGCAAAAGAATCAAGTTGGAGTTTTAGTGATGGCTTTAGAACAGCAAATTCTTCTTTCAAAGATTTTAAAATGTGATTTGGAAGGAGTGAAGCAAGTGTTGGCAAACTTGGACCATGAGGCTCAGAATAAGCCTTGTAGTGTAGTTAATAAAATTTTAACGGAGAGATGTGACGGGAACAGGAATATTTTTCATGCTGCTGTTAACATGGCCATGCCCACTACGAACAAAGATGGCGATAATGCAAACGGAGGAGGAGGAGGAGGAACAACTCCAAATAATGTTGCTGGGTCAGTGAACAGTAGCACAAGTGGGAACACTGGTACTGCTGGAACTACAACTACAGTAGTAACTTGCACAACATCTGGAAGCTCTGCTGCTACTTATCATAGCAGCGCAGGAGGTGGCTCCCTGGATGCAACTATTGAAAATCTGGCAAGTTTTCTGGGCACACCACAACAGTCCAGTACTCTCACTGTGGGATCAGCTGGAGCTGTAATCGCTGAAACGGATGACTCTAATGAAAGTACAGAGTCGACTTGTGCAACCGTCATTTTTGGATTAAGGGGACTTGGCTCTGGAAGCGGTTCTATGGGTCAAGGATCCTCCTCTCAAATTTCATCTAGTAATCAAAATTCGTCCTGTGTTTGGGACCCGAACGAAAGAGTGCGTAATTCTCAGACAACCTTGAAGTTATTGTGCGAATCGTACGCATTGGAGCCGCACTTGCATCAATTATTAGGAGAAAAGGATTTTCGTGGTCAAACACCATTCATGCTGGCAGTTTCGTGTAGAGCGTATCCATCGGCTTTGATTATCTTTGATGCTATCATGAAGATAAGCAAGGAACGATCTCCTGACGCTGATGTACAGAAAAAAATTATGATGTCGATGATCTATCCTCCAGGATCACAACCTAATGACTCGCCTCTTCATGTTTTAAGCTGTAACGACACTTGCAGTTTCACGTGGACAGGAGCAGAGCATATCAATCAGGATATTTTTGAGTGTAGAACGTGCGGATTGGTGGGCTCCCTCTGTTGTTGCACTGAATGTGCTCGAGTTTGCCATAAAGGACATGACTGTAAGTTGAAGCGGACTTCGCCCACAGCTTATTGCGACTGCTGGGAGAAATGCAAGTGCAAAGCGTTAATTATGGGAAATCAACAGGCTAGATATGACCTCTTGTGCAAACTTATTAGTGACACGGACCTTGTTACCCTTACTAATTCCAGGTTAGCTACTACAATTTAAAAACCAAATGAAAAGCTAAACTAATGGGTTTTTAAATTAAAACTGTTTTCTGTCTGTAGGGGTGAAAATATCCTACTCTTTCTAGTGGAAACAGCTGGAAGACAGCTGTCGGAGCAAAAGCAGTATCGAGCTGCACGGACAAGAACTACAGCTAACAGCGCTCAAAGAAAACCAACCGAAACAGGTAGCTATTTTGAATACCGCTGAAATATTTTAAAGGCAAGAATTTTTTTCGAGTTGTAAATTTTATTTTTCAAATCTTTCATTTTTTCTAAAGAAATGGACATGCCAGACCATGACCTACAACCTCCAAGATTTAGTCTTACTGCCCTGGAACAACTTTTGGAAGACTGGGCAGCAATTAAGGCAATGATCATGTCAGGGATACCAGAAAGTGGTGCTGAAGAACAAAGTGGAACTGCACTTTTGGATAAGTTTACTTATCGCATTCTTAATGTAAAGTGCAGCCCAGACGTAAGTGTTTTACTTATCTTTGTACTGAAGTACTGTAAACTAAAGTTAATTTGATTTGTGTTGAACTCAATATATTATATCTGTAACTTTGATGTAGATGTTGGACATTTTGCTCACCACTATTGTTCGCGAGCTGCAATCCAAAGTTCAGGGACGTTCTCAGGAGGCAGAGCTAACAGCTAGACGATTCATCAGATCTGTTGCACGTATCTTTGTCATTGTTAGTGTTGAAATTGTACCGCCATCAAAGAAAAAGTAAGGGAATGCTTAAAAATACTTTTTAAGCCGTTTAAATCGTAAACATTTATCTTATCTTTCCTAATTTTATTTCCCAGTTCTATACCATCCGTAATTGAGCATTGTCGACGAGTGTTCCAGGCGTTGATAACCCTTTCCATTGAAGAACTGTGTGAAATGGCCAACTCCCAGATAGCACCAGTTCAGTTGGGAGTAGCAAGACCTACATCATCATTCCCTCTGTTACCTGCCACATCTGAGGCAACGGCAGGAAGTGAAGAACTATTCAGTGTTGAGCCATTGCTTCCATACTCAAGTAGTTCGATTCTAGAACAGGATCAGTTGTCCATGGGCGAGAACTCTAATCATGGCACTGCCAGTCGACAGATGGAAGCTGAGTCACATCCCATTCAGATTTTAAATGATCCCCGTCTTATTCGAGCTGCAGATTTTGGTCATGATCATGAAGCGGATGGAGATCAAGATATTGAAGATAGCATGGACGAGCAGCACGAGCAAGATGTGAATGAGCATGAAATGGGCGATGTAGATGCTGAGGATAGGGAACGCAGTCGGGGAGGAGAACCTGAAGCCATGGCACTAGGAGATGCTGCCGAGCAAGAGTCTGACATGGAGCTGGATTTGCTGGCAGAATCCGAAAGCGATTCGGATGATAATCAAAGTAATTTGAATGACAATGCTAGCTCAGTAGCCCAACGAAGTATTGTAACTCATGCTACCGCAGGATCGGATGGGAATGTTGGCAATCTTGCACTTTTCTCTGAGGACGACTCTGACGATTCTACCCAACAGGAAGATGATGACGAAGATGAAGATGAGTCTGATGGCAACGATAGTGATGATAGGGACACGACCGTGGCTGGAAATAACAGTACTGCGGCAGCTACAAGTGGAACGGCTGCAACCACCGCTAGTTCCACTGCTGGTACTACAGGCTCCACCTCTAATAACGTTGCCGCAGTAGATGAATTTGCTATTGCAAATGAGGAGCAGGTGTTTGAACGTCGGACTACTACGTCTACCACGCAGCGAGGGAATTTAGCCCCAGTTTCAATGCAATGGGCAATCCGAAGCAGACAAAACGATACTGTCCGCACGGGTACCACAAGCGGCCTAGTTTTTATTGATCATACTTCCGGAACAATGAGAAGATCTGCGGCGACCACTGCCGTAGCTGCTGCTGCTGCAGCCGCTGCCAATAATCAGGAATCTGTAACAATGGCAAACACAGTGTCTGGCTTGGCAAGAGCATTTGGAATTATCATGCGGGAGATTGGAGACCTTTTGAAATTTATCCAAGACTACCCCAATTCATCTGTCCGTTTGTCAAGAAAGTTGGAAGTGACACAGGAGGATGTAAACAAGCTACAGATGCATTTGGATCGACGTCTGCTGAAAGTTTGGGAGTGGCTGTTAACTGTGATGGACTCGACAGAGAGTCAGTTGAAATTTGGTGCTTCGTTAACTACATACGACTCTGGAAATCCAGTAGCTACTACCGTTCCATCCGTTGCGCTTGCACAAGTGACAAGAATTCGTACTGGAACTGCAGCAGCAAATGCATGGACAAGAACAGCGCTCAGTTCGGAGGGAAGGACAAATCGAGAGAGAGAGGATGCCGTTAATGCCAGAAGGGAGTTTCTTTCTTATTCCTTGTCTCTGATGAGAGCACACAACACCGAACACTTGGATAGTTTACCAGTCATTGATGTGTCAAGTTTGAAGCATGTAGCGTACGTTTTTGACTCTCTTATTTATTTCTTGAGAAGTGGAAGTGACACTGTGACTCCAGTTTCGACAAAACTTGAACCTGCAGTGGAATTAGACAGTTTAATCGTTCACGATCCGGAGGAACCTGATGACATGAGTTTTAATGCGTCGTCGTCGTCTCAGCCGAGCATTATCAGTACCCCAGATTTGGGTGACTTGGATGAAGAAATATGTCAAGCTAGTGCTGCAGGGAAGAATGGAGGGAAACGTCATTTGTTTTTTCAACGATCAGAATCAACTCTTTGTCTAGGCTGTCTGCCGCCTGATCCATTCCAAACAACTGTAACAGAGAGTTTACCTCTGGCTGAGAAACCTCATTTATTGCAACCAAATGTTCGTCGTGAGGAGATGTTTGGTTGTTCAAAGTCTGCAGAAAACTCGGCTCTTAAAGAAATTAAACCTTTACACCTAGGTCTCACATCTCGATCTGAGGACGCGCCGTCCTATTCTGTTCTTTTACAGAAACGCCAAAAAAGCAAAGATGTAAATGATGAAGCAAGTGTGATGGAAGTAGACTTACCACAAGGTGAACCATCTTCGGTAATTCATCTTGATTCACCCCTACCAAATGTTACTACAGTAAAGTTGGAGACACCAGAGCCAGGCTGTTCTAGACCTCAAATTGAAATTATCAAAGGAGAACCATCTACTTCTACGCCTACCCACACGCCCACCATTTTCCTGACAAAGCCTCCACCTTTGGTTCGTATTACTTGCACCGAGGGAGGAAACATTCAGTCGTCGGCTTCGTCGTCGTCCTCATCATCATCATCTGTGGTGCAACAACAGGCCGGGCCCAGTTTAACAATAGTGCCAAAATGGGGCTCACCCCAAAGTGTACCACAAGACTTGAGCATTGGAACCAGAAGTGATGAAGAGCTAGGTGTCTCCGTTCTAACAAGTGGACTAGGAACCTCACAGTCAGGAAGTAGTCCAAACTCTAGTAATATTCAACGTGCTCCTATAATCGTTTCCGTCAAGAAAATTCCATCATCGCCGGGACAGCATCAACCATTAATGCCGGGATCATCATCAGCGTCAAGCATGTCACAAATGTCTGTTGTCAATAACGACATGCCTGGCTCGTTGATTGTTCCACCAGAGTCACATGGAATTGGTCGGTCTCCAACAAAAAGTGTGATTGTATGCAATCGTCAAGTTTCCAGCATTGCGGAGAATCCAAATGATGCTCCTGAAATTCTCGTTGTTCCAATGGATTCCGCAGACAATGTGTCTTCACATGTGACTGTTGAAACATCCCCACCACGAGCGTCCTTATGCTCATCATCATCAAAGTTGCCAACACTGACGCCACTATCGAAACCTGATTTAACATCCTCATCTCCGGTGACAGGAACTCAGCAACAACAGCAGCTTGTACTTTTCAATTCATCCATGATTTCAGATGACGTTCTGTTGGGAAGATGGCGGCTGACTTTAGAACTGTTCGGAAGAGTATTTGTGGATGATGTAGGATTGGAACCTGGTTCAGTCATTTCTGAGCTGGGAGGTTTCCCTGTGAAGGAAAGCAGGTTCCGTCGTGACATGGAGAAGCTCCGCAATGCTCAGCAACGCGATCTCACTTTGTCCAAGTTGGAAAGGGACAGAAACCAGTTGATACTGCAGACTTTTAAGGAACTCAATAACCATTATAATTCTGCTCACAGGAGGGCAACATCTCCACATCCGCCCCTGGCTGTGAATCGTGTTAAGGTAATTGAAAAAAAGAAAATTTGGCAACTTGGCTCATAATAGGTGCTTATTTTTTAATATTTTCTCAACGTAAATAAAAAATCAATTTATTTCATGTGCAGGTAACCTTTAAAGATGAACCTGGTGAAGGTTCCGGTGTTGCAAGAAGTTTTTACACGGCAATAGCTGAAGCTATTCAGAGCGAGGAAAAGTTACCAAACTTAGAGAGCTGTTTAGTTGGTGCCAAGTATGGATCACAATTTAACGTTTTGCAACGTCTGAGACTACGCGATGACTACAACATTCGAAGAGGTCAACAAGTTCGCATTGTGAAAGTAAGGCATTTCTTGTTAAGGTTATGTGAGTTGTGTTCAGGGTTCGGAAGTGTAGTAAAATTTTGTTGTTATCGTTCTATAGCGTGGTGCTCCACGAGTTCGAGAAGTTAGAAGAACTCTGTCTCATGATGCGCGGCCCTTCCATCCAGCCAGCAGTAGTGGAGAAGGAACATCTAGTCCTGCAACCTTAAATGATCATTTGTCCAGTCATCAGCAACAAATTGGAGAGCGACTCTATGTCAAGGTAAAACGAGTTAAATCTTTTTTTTTTTTTTTTTTTTTTTTTTTTTGGCTCTGAGTCTAATACAAGTTTTTCTCAATAGGTTCACGCATTGAGACCATCGTTGGCACCCAAAATCACTGGAATGCTGTTGGAACTTCCTCCACCACAACTACTTATTTTATTAGCGTCAGAAGACACGTTAAAGCAGCGCGTGGATGAGGCAGTAGATGTAATTCTCACTCACACTCGAGATGTTCCCGGCGAAGTATTGCTGGAAATGGATGTTTTTAATTTTTCTAAAAACTCTTCAAGTGCTAATAATGCTAATAGTGGTAGTGGTAGTACTACTAGCGCCGGCTCCCAAACAGGTTCTAAGAAACCAGGCGATGAAGAATGGCAAGGAGATGGTGTTGAAGATAATAGTCCATTGTTTTATCAGCCAGGAAAGAAAGGATTTTATTCGCCAAGATTGGGCAAGCCAACAGCGGAGAGAATTAATGCATTCAGAAATGTTGGAAGGTAAGTAGAACTGAAAAAAATAATAACTCTGAAAAAACCAAGCTAATTACAGATTTTTAATTTGGATTGTATTTAAATTTACAGACTTATTGGTCTCTGTCTACTTCAAAATGAACTGTGCCCCATCACTCTGAACCGTCACGTTTTGAAATTTATTTTAAATCGGCCCATTCGATTCCATGATATGGCATTTTTTGATCCACTGATGTACGAAAGTTTCCGACAGCTTATTTTGGAGGCTGAGAGCAAGGAACCTGAGCAAGCTTTCTCGGGAGCAGACATGACTTTCAGGTTTGTTTTTTGTGTTTTTATGTATGAAAAATTCTATTGTTTAAAAATATTTCAATATTTTAATTATTTTGTTCCGTTTTTTTGTACTTCAGTTTGGATTTGAGTCCAGAAGAAGGTGGTAGAACTGTGGAGCTGATTACAGGTGGAAGGAATATTGAAGTGACTGAGCAAAATGTGTATGATTATGTCCGCAAGTATTTCGAGTATCGAATGGTGAGATCCCAGCATAAAGCTTTGGAAGAATTGCGCAATGGTGTTCATGACGTGATTCCACCATCCTCGCTAGAAGGTAAGATTTTTAAAAAAAAATTAAATGAAATTAGAAGCTGAAGAAGTAAATCCAGTAATACATCGGTGTTTTTTTTAAAAAAAACTCCTGCTTAGAATGATGAGGTAGATAATGTGAAGAAGGAGGAGGTGAAGGCTGAAACACTGAGGTTGAGTGAAAGTATATAAAATGGTACACTATTATTATAATAATTACTACTACTATCTATCTGTAAAGTTTAGAGAAGAAAAAAAAAATATATTAGACGGGTCCTCCTAGCATTGGTTCAATTTACAAGGACGTTTTATAAATAATCATGTTTTTGTTTTAATTTTCTTATAAAAAATTGTTACTCTACTTTGTTACATTACTACAAAACTTAGATCCATGTGTAAATGATTTTTTTTTTAGTTTAAACCATTTTTCAGTAAATTCTGTTAGCATAATAATAATTTAGTAGCACAAATGAAAATATTATTTCAAATGTTATTATTATTCCAAGCATAAATATTAAGCTGCTGTATGGTATGTGTAATTAAAATAAATTTTTTTTTGTGGCAAAAAAAAATATAAGCTCAATAAATATATAAATATGCTAGTTTTTTTTTTTCTCTCTCGCTTCCTTTGTAAAAAAATGTACGATTATTTTAGTTCCATTTCTCATTTAAGTTAAATTAAAAGTATTGTTTTATTTCCTTATTCTTGATATTGTTGTTGTTGCTGCTGCCATCATCGTCGTCATTTTTTTTTTCTAGTTGTAAGAATGATTATTACGAAAAAAAATGGACATGTGTTGTTTAGAGAGAGAGAGAGAGGGTTCTGTGACAAGTGGTAAAAAAATGACAATTATAAATATAATTACTGCCTAAAATAATACAAGAATGAAGAAGCATGGTATTAATAAGAGAGAGAATTTAAGCAACTGCAACTTGATTGAAGAAGGTTTATACTGTACGTACGTATTTCAATTTATTTGAGAATCAGCGACGACGAAAAAAAAAAGAGTGACTTGTTCTTGAGAAATGAGACATTATATTATTATGGGAATTAAAGATTGATGTATAAAATGTATTAATTAATTAATTAATATTGGGTGGGAATAATAATGCGGTGATAGAAGGAGTGAAACTTTTGCGAAAGTTAATGTTTTTGTACTACACACACATGAATAAACAGAGTGAGTAAAGATAATGACGATGACGTACATACATACATAAATATTTACTATATTAATTAATTAATTACTACTGTTATTATTATTATTACTATAATTATTACACTTGTAGGACATTGCGCACTCGTGCGCAGAATATATATGAAATATTATAATTATTATTATTATTATCCAATGTTTGATTAATTGTAATAAAACCGAAGTGCGATGTAATTGAATATACATTGTGGAAATAAAGTACCAAAGCAAAAGACAATTTTTTTTGATTTTTTGTAGTACGTATTCCAATTCATTCATTACTGCTTGTAAGGTGGACAAATATATCGGTGGATGGTGTGCGTGAAGTCCGTGTAAATCGTGTCATTTCTAAAAAAAAAAAATTGCTTTCGCATCCATTCATGTGACCAAAGCTTATCATGCAATGAATAATTTTTTTTATGAAAATAAGAAAAAAAGCGTCATTTGCCTGTAGTAGTAGTAAATCACATGCATGGTAGAGATTATTGTAGATGCTGTAGTCTTTTGAATTGCTTTGCATGAGCTGACTGGATAAAACCGACAATGACAAATCTGCGTATTTATTTTTTCTGCTTTTTACAGTTTCACAATTTAAATTCTGTTAGGTGTGCATTATTATTGCAAAGTGAAGCAGAATTGAAAAGTTTAGTAAGTGGGTAATAGATTATGAAAAAAAAAAGTATTCTAAAATATTATAAATATTTATGATAGATGATGGTATTTATGATAATAATATGTGTATGTATGAAGATGACGGTATCGTCTTTCTCTAGTTTAGTTTAGTTTAGTTAAAGCTAGTCTCTTTTTCACAGTCCGTTTCTTTCAAGTATATTTTTTTTTTGAGCTACCTTACCTGAAATGTTTGATGTGATACCATACGATACGACCATACGACAAAGTCACATTGCTGAAGATGACGATAAGTCGATAAAATATTGTTTTTTTTTGGCAAAAAATAGCAACAGTATTAATAGCATTTTAAAATTATCGAATATCTGTAATCTATAAAAGTAGAGTTGTTTCAGCATTTAACTACATGTAACGCCTAGTCCACGTTTTACTTATCTATTAAAATTTAATTTCTAGTCAGTGCTCCCTACACGCTGAAAAAAAATGGTGAAATAAAAAGCAATGCAAAAATGCAATTTTCAAAAGAAGCTTAAATACGCTGCGATACAGAGTTTGTGAAGTTTTTAATGGTTTGCCAAATGTGGAATGTATTTAAAAGCAAACTGTAAATTATTAGTGGACCTAATGAAGTCGAAAATTTCTTTCGCGGTATCTAATAGTTGGCTAAAACGAAAG
>JAHZMZ010001850.1:0-10399 GCA_027743805.1 Lepidocyrtoides sp. E14
CATAATAAAAATGCTTAGAGGTTAAACGTCCTCCTTAAAGCTCACAAATATTACGAGTGATGCAACCTCACAACTCACCACAATGTAATTTTTTATCTACTACCCCAGTTTGTTTGCACTTAATGAGCTGCCAATACGGTGAATTTCTCATTACTCCCCAAGAAAACATTTATTTGACGTTTTACGAGTTTTTTGGCTTACATGACTTTTCACTCTACATTATCAGTTGCAAAACTTAACATGCACTCGTGTGTATGTTCTACATAAAACAATATTCTGTTTTTTTCAAAACAAAGCCTTTTGAAATTTCATATGTAACCCTAAAATGACATTTTCATCTCTGACTCCATTTTATGAAGGTATTAAACTTGATCTTTTTCTACTTTACTGTAGCTGTGTCAAGTGTTTATGTTCTATTGTTCGACTAACCGTGAATAGTATTCTATGTTTTCATAGGTATATAGGTACTTTTATAAAGTTCTGCAGTTAAAGTAGAAACGGTATTTTCCGTACATTTCAATTTTGTTTTCTCGTTTTAGTACTGGAGGTGTGTGGCATGACTGCGTCTTGACCTCGACTTAGTATATATGCGATTTTGTTAAGCGTATTACATAGAGTATAGATAGAAAACGACTAAAGTGTATTTTCTCAAGCCACCCACACACACACACACAGCGAAACTTCTGCTATGATGCCAAGCCAATCCGATCCTCCAAGCATATTGCAGATTTTACGACAAGATATTAAATGTGACAGAATTCCTGGCTCACACACAGCGTTAAAGACGCAAGCCTTCTCGTTTACTTCCTACATTTGTCAGTTTTTAATATTTCATATTTACGCGTATGTAAAAACTTGTGGGTGGCTTCCATGCAATTTAGGCCGTAAAGGAACACTGTCAAAAGTCAGCAATAATGAGTGGGGCAGCCTTCAACTAAATTGTGAAAAAGGAGCATTTACACAACGAGACCGCAAGAGTCTTGTAAAAAAATTGATGACATCGTTTCATAAAACATGTTGACGATGTTGTCGATGGTTATCTTCGAAATGAGTTTTCATCTAAAATAAGCTGTTAAATAAAGAAACCGTTACTCAACCTTTCTTATGTCATCAGTCATGGCCACCACATCACTCATCATCTGTCAAGTCGAGACCATACAGCACATATTGTTGGTCTGTAGATATAAAGGTATGTTCCTATTTTTTTCTTATGAGGAAGTTTTTTACTTGAAAAGTACGTATTCCTACCCTACTAATGGCACCTAACCGCAATATTATCGTAATAGCTACACATATTATGCATCAACACAATGCGTTAATATTAATTTTACCGTTCGCAGTTACATGAAAGTGTTTCTCTAATAATGACAATGAAACGCCCAGTGAATATAAGAAAATATAATCACTGAATATTTTGGAGATGGAAAAATATTTAATTAAAGTTAATCTTGTCTATTACCTGATGCTTCAGAGTGGCGGCCAGCTGCTGATTAAGCAACCGTTTACGATGAAGCCGCTCTTGCAGCTCTGCAATTCTCCTGTCCACCCTCATGGTTTCGTCCTGTCGCTGATTCAACGCCGCACGTTGAGCTGCTACTCTTGTTGCTTGAGCTTCCCTCAGCTTTTGTCGGTACTGCAATTAAAAGAAAATCGCTTTTATGAGTACTTCATTCTCGGGGGGATCATTAAAACTTGGTGCGGAAAAACTTACATGCCACATGCAGTATGAAATAATGTACTTTATGCTTTCGTGACAATAAAAATACTTTTATTTATATGAAAGTTAAATGCTCCTTTAAAGTCCTCGTGTTTCTCTTTATGTCACATTTAATAAATTGAATTTGTAATTAGTTCTCTTTCTAGTGAAAGCATAAAAAGTAACTTTTAAATATTGGCGTTTCCCTTTTTTTATAGACCAAAAAAAATTACAATATACTTTCCAAACTACCAATTTGACTTTTACTCGTATTTTAGCCTGCACACATGGATCCAATCAAGTTTGTTTTTGTCAAATATGTATAACTTCATATTAAAGTTTTAAAAATACTGTGCCACTCTTGATAAAAATAAAGTTTCAACTTTTTTGATCGGCTAACTCTTTTGCACTTCCTGTCCATTTACATACATGATGATGATAGACAGACACCCAACAAACAACAAAAATCGTCAGGAAAAAAGCGTGAAATTGGAAAGACTGTAAATGACACGTCGATTTGATTGAATCGCCACACTTACACAATATAACATTTTTTTTCAATACGCTACTGTTTACTACAAGCGGTTTTGCTCTTACAAAGACTACTACTACGTAGCTCACGCCACAAGCAAACTTTTACCAATTTTTCTCCCAGCAGCGTCTGTTCAAAATACATACACTACTTGCCAAAGTACCGAGGACGGAAAAAAGTTGTGCTTTAGGAGAAATAAATGGAGTGACTGAGTGACTTCATGAATAACGTTTTTTCAATGTCGGAGTGAAAAGCCAAAGAAAAAACGAGTGGTACAAGTGACGAATAGATACCTATATTTTGTTTCCACTTTTGTCCATCGTTTTATAGGAATACAGTTTCACTCCTTTTTTTGAAAGATGCGTGTAGCTAACTTAGTAAAGTTGGTGTACAAAAGCTATCTTGCCAACCAAATAATAGGTTCGAAATACCTACTTTGGTTACACACAGAGCACTCAACTAAACTTATGCAATGACAATAAGAAACATATTTCTAGAAAGAAAAGTTTTCAACATTTGAATATTTTTCACCTTTTAACCCCAACCATTTGTACATAAATTACTTTTATTTTTATTATTCCAATTGTACTCCCAAAGCTGCGTGTGAATCCGTTACACCATGCATTTCAAAAAAAAATTTATGTGAGTGAAAGGAGTAGTAGTAGTAGTAGTAGTGAAAAGAGCCGTCATGTAGGCTTATGTACTTTCAACTAAAGTACGTAAGTCTCACAGGATCGAGAAAAACTTTTTTTTTTCCTCTTCAAAATACAACCAACACCCGAAAAAAACTTTTTCCAGTTCCGCTTACTCCAACAACGCAACAAAAGGAACACACAATTTACACTTTTTTTCTATAATAATGCAACAACGAGTACCACGGCGCAAACGGCTCAAGACACTTTTACACAGTTGAACAATAATGACGATGCCAAGTATGCTCATGCTTCAGTCACTCACACTGTGTGACATGTCTATAAATGATAGACATATTCAAATGTTTTCTCCTACCTGGTTTTCGTCCTTTGTTCACTTCACTGAGCTTTTAGATCATTCTCCCCGTGTAGATCATGGGTTTTCCGTGAAAAACCGGAAAATCTATTAAGGTTTGGTAAATGTTCTCTTGCTATTGCAACGTCGAACTGTCAAACGTTCAAACAAATTTCATAATGGTGTCATTTTTCTCCCGGAATCATGAATATATGACTGTCATATGCACACAGGGACACAAATAAAAGTACTTTTTACTCACTGCTGTCACTATATTCTCCTTTAAAACATCAGTACAAAGTATGTAAAAAATTTACATGAGCTTGTTGCGATATTCACATAAAATAGTTTCGCCTTACGTTGATCTTTGTGGTATTCAATGAAAGCACACATATAAATTTTTAAGGATTACGACTGGTGGATTTTTGAAAATGTCTAAAAATGGTTGTTACCATCAGTCATTTTAATAAAATGCTAACCAATAATGATATATTTCTTTTGCAAAACTAGTATAGCTAAGTACATATGTAAGTTTATCAAAAAATGTGCTTTGCAAAAAAGTAGCAAAAAATGTTACTGTTGTCTAAAAAGTTTATTAATAGGTCACCATAATACATAATGAACTCAAATTTAGCAGCGCACACACATCACACCACCAGAATGATCAATGACGATCATGACAATCAGAGCACGTTGTCTGTTTCCCAGTATTATTCTCAGAAAAAAGACTCCGAAGACACTTCTGATTTTTTTTTGGCAGCCAAGCAAAAATTATTTGTAAAGCTGCAACTGATGATATGCTTTCAACAGAATACTACCAGCCAGACTGACGATACTAAGGTACTTTGCTCATAGGCGAAAGCAAAAAGGAACGTTGAGAAAAATCATTTGTTCCCGTGTCAAACAAAGTAAAATAGAGTCTTCAGTCAGATTATGGTAAAAGTTATTATAAGTGCATCGTGTGTACCCTTTTAAAACGTGTGAATACTAATTATACTCATTTCACAGATACTTAGGTAGATCCCCTTGTGTTATATTTTAGCTGCTTTCCGCAGAAGCAGCATAGGCATAATATATTAAACATGTCATAATAATTATGCTGACATTATCGTGCTCACTAAAACATGAGATACTTCTTTGACTGAAACTCCACTGCTTGCTGCATAGAAAATGCACGGCACGCATTGTCGCCTTTTACCAGGAATGTTTACTTGTAAATGACACTAAAATGTAGTGTGATGTTGACGATTCTTCATGTTCGCACACTGCTTCAGTCAGCAGTAACAATACACGGCACATTACGGGGCTGGTACTGGTAATGGGCTTCTTTTGTGTAGACGTCGGATTAAAGCTTTGAGGTTGATGCATTATTATTATTACAAACAAAGCGTATAGACACAAAACAACATAAAAAAATGTTCTGGGTGGCTCCTTTGCAGCAGTGTCAGTTAATATTGTGTGGGCATTAGTCAGAAATCACTTGTGCATACACTATACAGGAAGGATCTTCATGAAGTACTAGGTTTCTATGTATTTATGCACTTTTTTCAGCTTTGCAGGATATAGGTACATGTATTTACATGTATTATTTACTCCTCAGCCTTTTTTTATAAGCCTTGTCTGACTGGTAGATCGTCTGACTAACTAGACAAGGTAGGCATAATGCTGGTACTTTAAGAGCGTGACAAGATAACTAACAAAGTCAGTCGTCACTCGTCATTTATCCTCTAGTATTCCGATTTCACGAGAAACGGAGATTACAGGGAGACAACAAACAGGCTATTGTAGCAAAATGTAGTCGTATTTAGGCGAGACACGAAATGGTCATAGGATGAGATTCCGTATAATGACCATGCAAAAGAATTATTATTAGCTTTGGAAACTCCAAGTAAATCCATCTTATTATTTTTACTTGTTGGAGGGACTTGTTTTACACTGCAGCAGTGGGCGAGGTTGGGTTTTTTGAAATGTGCGTTATGTTCAATGTGTGTCTTTTTGAGTCTGTCTGTCACTTGGAGAATGAGAATTAAACAAATATGGTTATATCAGAAGATTATATACATGCGTGTACTCAGTCAATATAGTAGGTTTTTGTTTTAATGTTTGTAAATATTTTAGTTTATTTTCAGAGAAATATATTATAATGACATGAATTCATTTATAGGTACCACAGTTTGAAAAAAATAGTGAATGAAATGAATTCTTACTCTGGGTATAAAATAATTACTACTATATAGTATAAACTTTTTTAAGCATTTCAACTGCTTGGGTGTGTTTTGTGCACATTTGTGTTTTTAAAACGTAGACAAATATAGTGCAATGTAATTAATGGTTTTTAACTTCACTCCTGGTAAAGGCTTGAAAGAAAAGTCACAAATTATGTATTGTTAAGAACGACATTGATGAAGGAGATATAAGTTGTATAAGTGTACATGAAAAAATAATATTTTTTTATCTCATGTGAGTCAGTTCATATGAAAATAATGAATGTATCAAAGCGCATATACATATACGTAATATGTATATATAAATACATGAAAAAATTCTGTAATTTGCATTAATGCCACATTTCCATTAGCGCATTCATTTTCTCATGTTTACAACATTTTTACGGATGCCCTTATTATCTATTGTAATTTGCTATTTATAAGTTCATGTGCACTTGTATTAAAGCGTTAACACGCTGGGTAAAACTCTTTGAATGTTCATTCCATCTACAACAACCATAAATGACCATCCTGTTTTAACATTGTACTACTGAATTAATAATCAATCAGCTACAAACGTACAAAAATAGCAGCATTATATGTACATATCGGCACACACTACTAGAAGACTAGTTTCATTGGTTTACAGAGATCTGGCTGGAACTGTATCCGACATTGACGTGTCATGTGGATATTAAAAGTTTTTGGGTGTTTCCACTTTTTTTAATATTGGATTTGTGGATATAAGCGTCATTTTTCTGGTATGACATGGTACTCTGCCATTTTTCAATTACTACCCGAATTCCAAACCTTTTGGAGGTGAAAACAGGCATCTATGTGCACACTTACATGGCACGGCATGATGTATGTTTAGCGACTTTGCGAGTGATTACGATGATTATGCAAAATTAGCAAACGATTTATTGAACAGCAGGATGCAAACAAAGTTTTATTTCCCCTGGTTGGAAAAATGTCAGTCATGAAAGGAATCAGAAAACAAACAAATACATGCATACTATGATATGTTATGATAATTTATACAGCCATAAAACTCCACGACATGACTTTTTGTTTGATGTTTGATATCCAGAAATAACACATCATTTTGTTTGGTATAAAATACCAACTTCAAAATATATGATAAGGCAATCTCCACAAGCACAAACAGAGTTTCTTTTAAAGTGACAGAAAGAGAAACAGTATGTTCCTGAAGCACTTATTCCTTCACACTTTTGGTTAAAACAAAAAAAAGTCTTTGAATTGAGTCTGACATCTTTTGCTGAAGAAATGTTTAATAGTCAGTCTGACTGACTCATTCATGTACATGGCAGTGCTAGAAATTTGTTTTCACAAGGGAAGATTAGGTGACCCAGCAAAGGGCACGCATGCATGCACAATAATGTTAATGTAATCATTTAGTTAACAGCATGTGGGCTACCACTCTGAGGCCACTCTAGCTGCGTTTTAATTTTAGATGGCATGATTCTTTAAGTAGAAAAATAAAACAAATATCGCGGTTATTATTTTACAGCAGACAAGTCATATTTATTTTATTATTGCATGATCCACTCCACATAGTAAATAATGATTTGTTGTTATTTTGACCGTTTATACATGCTTTATGCCTACCTACTTATATGCATGTATCTAATTGTAAGAAAATAGCAGGAACATGTATATTACAGGGATATTTTATTATTATTAACTGAATAAAAAAGATGTTCTTGTAAAAATATAATATGCATGTCTTCCTGTGGTTAAATTTGCCATTTGTTTTTAGTTGAAATATGCACCCTTCTTGTCAAGAAGACCAAGTCACGGAAGAAGGATAAGGTGTTTATTATTACACGAAAGGGAAGACTCTCAGTATATAACGAGATGATCATAATTTTTTCGTTTTACGAGCTAAAAGTAGCAGTGGTGGCTACCAACTGATATATAATTTAGCAAGAAAAAACAAAAGTAGAAAGATGTCTGCAAACTACCAAACTGCATTACACCCAGTGACATGATTTGGAGCAGTGCACTGCATGCATGTGGACATGGTAAGTTATAATAATAAGCCATTCATGATGATGGCATGCAGGTTGGTTGTCCTTTTACCAGATTTTCTGTTTTGAATGTGGTTTATTGTGGTAACAAACCATACATTTTAGCATGAGCTGCTGTAGCTCATGAGCTCAACTTGCATTTTTTTCTGTCAGTCAGTAAGCATGAAGACTAGTAGAGCAAAAATTGTTTTTTGTTATTGTGTGCTCAAAATTATTTCGGAGATGGTACTGGTTGGTGGTGGTGAGAAAGAATGAAATTGCCACAAAAAGTAAGAGAGAGAGAGAGTGACTCACTCTGAGTAAGAAGCGAGTGAGTGAAACTAAAATGGAGCGCTATTATGCACCTACTTTTATTGATAATTACGGGGTGGAAGCTACTTTCAGCATTATTACAACTATCATTATTTTTTGAGAATGAATGACACATTCATCAAAGATGATAACAATGAATGTCTATTATACACAGGTAGTATTTATTTTGCTAAAAAGGGTGTGAATTTGTTATTGTTGAAAAATGAAAACTAGATTTCTATGTCGAATGCATTTTCACTAGATTTTCAAGTGACATGTCAAAACTTTATTTTGTGAGGAGTAGCAGCGGATTGCTTACTTGTACCTGGTATTAGAATAATTATTAGCTGTAAAAAAACAAAATGAAATTGCAATGTACGGGTTTAATGGGGCCACTGTAAAGTATTGTCGTATTTTCATTGCAATACTGGGAAAAATCAGAAGCTTATGCACACACCTTAAAGTTCATTCCCCTTGAGATTCGAATTTCTGTTATAATGAATTTTAAATGAGTGGCAAATGTTTGTCTTCCTGTACTTTACGTACAATACTAGCTGGAGCACGATCTACTTGCAACGTGTAATTTAAAAAGGGTGGAGACGAAAAGCACTAACTTGATGAACACAAATTTTCCAGTTGTCGCTCGTAGCAAAATCAGTTAAAGTACATCTTGTCAAGTGGATTAGTTTTCATTCGCTACTCAGCAGTTTGGGTGTAAATGTATTCGTTTGTAAGTTTCGCCTGAATCATATGCAGTTAAACACATTGACAATTACAAAATATTTGCATTTTCTAGTAATAATATTCAGTGTAACGAGAAAAGTTATAAATTACGAGGCATAATGAATGTAATGAAAGAATTCTTTGGGATTTGCAGTAATGGTGATACTTGATGAAATCGCTATATTACGATCAAACGCATGTATGCAGCAGAGAATGTAGAAACTAGTGTAAAATAAAATAGTGAAAATTAATGCATGTCCAAACTGTCAACGTGTTGTAAATTAGTTCAACTAGTGCAATCAAGTATACGAACCATGTTCCAAAAGCATATTATAAAGTTTGTGTGTGAGAGAGAAAGGGAGAGATAACAAGTCCAGTTTTCTTACCATAAGCTCACGACGGAGTTTTTCCAGCTCGGCGGCAGCTGCTGATTGCTGTCCATTAGGAGGCTGGTCTTTGTTACTTCTTCGAGAACCTAAACATAAGGAAGATAAAAGCACCAAAATTCATTAATTTCTTTTTTTGTTCATTTTCTTCTTTAACTCTTTTGTGAACGAAAGAAAGAAAAAATGTTTATTCATTTCAGTTTTATTTTTCCACTTTCTAGGCTCATATCTCATGATAATTCGTTTCATTAAAACTGAGACATGTAACTTTCCCTATTTGCTTTTGTGTATGCATGAATACCTACTACCTACGTGAAAACTTTATCCTTTCCATTTTGATTTCCACGGAAAGTATTATAATACCACCACTACTGTGATATTGATTGCTTGACATTATAAAAGAAAGTTGGTAATGGCGGTGGTAGTAGTAGTGGTGGAACAAAGATCGTCGTCATCCGAGTAGGCAAACAAACAATAATTACGTAAAACCTCCAACTTCCATTGTAATAATGACTATTTGCACATGCATGGGGCTGGAGCTTAGACATACCGCGACAACACAAAGAATGACATATTTTCTGGAAAATAATGGAATTTAATTACAGCTTCTTAGCTTTTCCTTCCTTTCATTGTCAAGCTTATTTCTCTATTTATCTGTTGGAAACCCCTCCAGCATATCCGTTATTGCATATGTACTCTGCATGCAAACAAAAACGTAGAGTCACCACCACCACCACAGGTTCCCCACATTATCATCCAACCCACATTATCATCCATCCCTTTTAATAGACGATGTAACCACAATTTAGCCAAAAAAGTAGCATGTAGTAAGAGAAACGTAGTAAACAAAATCCTAATGAAATAGGAAACACATACTGGGAAGATTTTCCTCAATTTCTGTCTCTCTCTCTCTCTCTATCTATCTCTTTCTCTCCAGAGAAATGAGATACTCTGTTGTGCACATATTTCAATCTGCAGGACCTTAATACGACAATTCGTTTTTCGAGCATTACTTACAAAAGAACATTCAACCACTCCATACATTCTTCCTTTAACAGGATGCATCATGGTAGTCAGTCTTATTTTAACGTATGTTCAACAACACAACAAAAACCCCCGTAAAATGCTGCGAGCTTCTTTTACTACACAGAAGAAACCATATTACATGACAATTTCAGCTCTCCGACTGAAAATTGACGCTAGCAATTTGTCGCTTGGATAGTTTCCAGCTACTTGGCATAATAAGAAACATAAGGAGAGAGAACATTGGGAATGTAGGTTGTTTTTCTCGATATATTTAATAATATGGCAATGCAACATTACACTTGATACTACTTCACTATTAAATGTGTACTTATTGCTTATGTAGGTACATAAAATGTACATAGATGAATTCACAAGAACCCCCCTCCAAACACACACACACACACCACAATATTGCAGTCAAGAGACATCATCAGAGACTCATTCATGCTGTGATAGTAATAACATCGTAAGTTACAGTATCAGAATGACATGCTGCCGAG
>JAHZMZ010001851.1:0-12748 GCA_027743805.1 Lepidocyrtoides sp. E14
AAAGTGGTGGAAAGTTTAAAAGTGATGAGACAAACGAACAAATCTGACAGATAAACTTTTAACTTTTTTAATTTATTTCAGCTCTTCAGTTATATGAAGGCGATAGGAAAACAATTACTGGCTAAAAATAATGCCACATTATATGTAAACCGAATCAGAATCTATTTGTTACTGAAGCAAAAATCAATCAAGAAAACTTCTGGGAGGTTATGTGGAAAATGTTGATTGATTTTTTAGCGTATAAATACTTGACGAGGCTGACAACAACTGAACTCATTTAAAGCTGCATAATTTGCAATTATGATGCAAGGCCAAAACAAATTTTATTCCAGTCCCCCGGAGGTTTACTTGAAGATCAAATAAAAAGTCAGCTATTAACACGGCATGCATGTAGTTTTCATCTAAAAAGTAATTTTCTATTCGTTTTCATTAACGAGGTGGCAACAGATGGCAAAAACGAGTGTCATTATTCTTAATTTATAACAATCTATGCCTACACACCTTTATTACTCGAATATGTGCTTGATTCTTTTCAGGGGTTCTTCAGAAACAACTACTACACATACATACATGTTATAGTTATGATAAAGCTTGAAAGTTTTTAGATTTCCAGATGCTTGTAGTTTTCCTGATAATCACTTGAGAATTCAAGAGAACTCAAAGTCAAAAGTGCCTTTTGATGTAGTCCTTGAAACGAAACAAACAAAAGCACAGTAGGAATCCTATTCGAATTCCTTTCATTTGTCATTTGCTAACTTTTTTTTTATTTATATAGCAATGCGGAAGAATGTGGAATGCTTGAAATCGTTAGTATGCATTTGCAAAAGGAAATACCTAATTAATTGACGATAGAGATTACCGTAATAGTAGAAGTAAGTACATTGCTCTTTTCATGTACAATATGCCTAGTCATCTGAAAAATTCCATTTTAAGTATTTGCATAAGATACAGACATCTGCATAATTCTAGGGAATCTTCATTTCACCAAAATAAACTACAGCTACTTTCAGTGAAGCTTGTTTCTAGTTGTGTGTCGAGCCATGTAAAAAAACGTTTACATAAGCCCACACAACACTCCAATTATTCATTATAGGTATGTAGTTGGTAGTTGCTATCTTACTTTTTCCACTCAATTACGTACCATCACCATCTTCCTCCGGAATACACAATTTTCATGTAAAAGGTAGCTACATCCCATTTTTTTCATACGAACGGCCTATTTAGGCTACAACACTGTATACAGTTTTCCACGCAAAAGATAACAACATTTTTTGTGACGAAGGAAGAACCATTGAACTATAACTACGGATTTCCTACTATGGAAGATAAGCACTTGGCACTTTTCTTTATTGTTATCATTTTCTGCTGCATTGCACTCATTATTTATCTGCATCTTCATTTTCCCCTATGTCCAAAGCATAAAACCAAATTACTATGCAGTTTACCACTGCATACAATATGCATGATTTCGCGACAAAAATTACGCCTGCCTGGTATTCAATGAAAAAAAACAAGGACATGTACGTTGAATGCTATGATAGCATATATTTCTTTGCTGTTGTCAGGCGTCCACGCGTGTTCAAAGTGGGAGGAAAATGCGCTTGAAAATACCATCCGACCGAACATTCAACATCCTATACACAGTAGACTGTATTCGTGAGGACCGGGCCGTCACAATTTTTCTAGATGTAAGCACTTCCATGTGTCCCTTAGAGACACTGCACCCACCAGAAACAAGACAAGTTGGCAATTTAGTAGAGTAGTAGTATAGTATCATCACCAGTAGATCCCTTTCCCGAGAGCCTGAGAGAGAACGAGAGAAATAAACAAAAACAAACAACGTCCTGTGCCCGCTGTCTTGCTACTTACTAAACACACGTAGTAGTAGTGCTGCACTGTCAGCTTCCTCTTGAATACACCACCACTCGACTAGTCACGACATATCATAACACATAAACTTTCTTCCTTGATCTTGTTCCGGCAGCAATTTTCTAGTAAAAAAAGACGAAAGGAGAAAACTAGGGTATACAAGGCAAAGTACCATCAAAGCTCTTCTAGTACGATATGAAATCCATAAAAATCATCTAAATATCAGAACAGTGTAGTTTATACTTGAAATTCCCCTTTTTTATATTCCTATATCATCTTGTTTATTATGGAGGAAGGTACATAATTATAGTATTGATATAATACTGTAACTGGTAGCGTAGTGGGTGATAGTAGGCCTTAAAATGTCTCTCTAAATGCACATCTTTTCTTCCTGATTTGATATGAGCACTAAAAACTGAGAGGACATGCACGCTATTTTTAAGGCAATTTTGCTCCTTTTTTATTTGAAGGACTGCGGATGTCTCTTCTTGTACTAGTGGAATGGCAACACGAAACATGAAAAAAAATCTTTAGTGGTGACTGCGTCTGGAGAGAAGGAGTGCTACTTTTATACAAAATGTATCTCGAACCTTTGAATTCTTCATGTTTGCTTTACAGCCAAAAATAGATGCCTATCTAAGCGGTTGGAACTTGGAGAGATGCAATTTCAAAATGCACAAACTCTACTATATATTACAGCACCAAATCGACTTTCAACTACAGATAAAAAAAATTGGGAACGTTTTGTAGACCAAGAATTTTCAGCGATATTTTCCTCCCGTCTATTCCTTCTCCTCAGCTTTCAGGTGGCTTTTTCAAACGGATTGCTGTGGACACTTTCATTCTTGCTGGGGTTATGATGAGTGTGTTGGGTATGAACAGGGCCATCGCTTGCATCGTCTATATACTCCATACCACTAAAAAAACACATTACGTCACCATATGCGTGTAAACCAACGTAAATTACAGTAGATATCCCTCAAATAATATATCTTTATCTATAGGTTCACTGTCCTTTCTTGTGAAAGTTTTATCCATTTGTTCCTTCTTCACCACCATTCCATGTTTTCCTCTCAAAAACAAAATGGAATTTTACCCGTGTGTTGTTGGCTGGTAGTAGAGGTCGGCTGGTAGTGGAAAATGGATGTGTACATTATATTTTGGCTTGCTTCTCTGGTTTCAGCTCATCCGAAAGTAGGTATTATTGTGAACAAAAGTGACATACATTTTCCAAAAAGTACATTGTAACTTTGGTAAGCCATTGTATAGTATGTAATTGTGTATTTGTATAAGAATGCATACCACTACTATCTCTCTCTACACAGATATCCACTTAATTTGTACTTTGTACTCGAAACTGGAATGAAAAAGAATGGTCCTTGAATCAAGCTTTGACGCAGAGGATTCCCACACAGACGCTCAGTCTCAAGTACAGGAACTTTACCATCCTAAGCATTAACAGGAAGTGAGTGGTAAAATATTGTCGGACACGACTACTACCTTATTTCTAATAAGTCACAAAGTGACAAGTTCGATTTAGTACAGAGGAATGAACACAGGGCCTGAGAGAAAGAGAAGAAAAAAAACTTTGCTTTCACTCAAGCTACTTCACTTGATATCTATGCTCATTTCCCAATCCAACTCTCTCATTGCCCTTTCCTCCTTTTTCAATAAAGTGATAATTTTGGTTAAACTTTCGACATAACACGTTGAAAATTCAATGTTTCGGCAAAACCATGCCTGGTCAGCTTCCCAATCTAATTGTGGCTTTCTCCAAAAAGACGAAAGTTCAGGCTTGACAAGGTACTTCCTGTCAGACTTACTGACGCACTGTCGTACATGCAAGTAATTTCGCTGAATAAACAGAAACATTCCCCTTGTTTGTTGATCATCCGTCAGGAACGGAGGGCTAGTAAATACAAGCACTACTACGTAAAAATGAAGTCGGTATGTAGTAAGTTGTAGCATAGAGTCAACTGACAGCATGTACAAATCTTTTTTTACAATCCATCATCATTCCTGAACAGTATAGTAATTTATCGTAGCGTGTACACATGTCCGTCAATACATATTTCAATTGGCCTGACAGGCTTGCCCGTGGCCCACATCATCCTCTTTCACTTCTCTGTCTGTTTAATAATTTATTACATAGCTGAAGAGAAGCCTCCGTTGAATTGGTTATGTTTGTCTGTCTGCAAACATGCTAGACACAACACTTTTATCAATTTTGTCATGTAGCTAATTTGGACCAATGGTTGCGAATTTAAGATTTTTCCTCTCATATGAACTTCTTTTCAGGTTGCAGGTCAAGTTCAGCCAATTTTGACTTTAAAAAACCATAAAAATACGGCAGGTAATGGCGCATGCTGCATGCAAAAGTTTGTTAATGTTGAAAACAGGCAAGCAGTTCTAAGGTCATAACCCATTCCATTAGGGGACCAAGCATGGTTGAGCAGAATTTTCAAATATCAGCAATCTGTATTTGGTGCCTCATTTTTTGACAGAACTCTCACGATCAATATCTACTCAACATTTAAAAAGATCAAACGCTTAGTAGATTAAGATGTATGCATTGTCAGCTACGTGGTTATTTTAGCTGTATGGTGGATGGAGTAGTTTTATAGGTTTGAAGGCTAAAATAGTAATGCATGATGGCAGTAGTTCTATTCTTTATGTGATAATACATGATTGAAAACATACTGGAATACAAATTGAAGGCTAGTATATCAGTGTATGTGACGGCAGTTTAGTCTATTTTCCTATTAGCTATGATGCTTGTGTAGGTTTTTGTTTATTCTTGGGCACTCATAATTAACCATTTACGGTTATGATATACGTTCAAAATTTTTCATTAAACGCACTTCAAGTATAATAATGTTGTTGCTCTTTTATCGAACAACAGCCATTTTCAAATGACCCGAAAATTAAAATCTGAAGTAATCTGAACATTTTGTGGTGACACAGCTTAGGTCGTAACTGATCCCAGAAATCATTAACTTGCAAAAATTGTTAGCAAACAAGTTCCTTTGATCTTAGATTCACTAGTTTAATATTAGATCGCCCGGAAGTAAAAAATAATTACATTTATAAGCGAACCTTTTCAATGACGCAAACGAGGTTGATGTTGCTCCCTTGCTCCACGTGATATTCCCCATTGCCAAGGATGAAGGCTTCTGGCACAGCAATAAACAAGTTGACAAAATACGAAATGATGCCTGTTCCAGTTGAAACCTGTGTTAATCACAAAAAGAAAGACGATGATACGCAGCTATGTACTCTACTTTTTTTCAGATGTATTTACTTAGTTCAAGATTTCTGTTAATGACAGCTTTTGCTCGTTGTTAGCTGCATTTTGCCAGCATTAGTGCGTGGAACGACAGACAGGATATAGCATGCAAAAAGTTAATCCGTTAGGCTTTGCAGTTGACACTAGTTGGACTACTTGTCTCGTATGTATTTGATGTAACATATGACAGGGAGTTTTTGGTTTTGCTAGTTTTAGTCATGAGTCGTGAACCTGCATAAAGCATGAATTTACTGGGTACTTGAGCCGAGTGATATGAGAACGCATACTCACACATACACACACCACCCACCCAACAGCATAAGCTCATAAATCATGTTTTATGGGAAGGACATTTTTGTCACAACTGTCAAGCTAAATACTTCCATATAACGTTACTCAGAGGGAATTACTTTAAGTATTCAGCCTGGGAATATAGGGATAACGTGGTGTAGTGTGACTTGCGGTAGACTGGCTGTTGCTTTGGTCTTTATTGGCAGTCGTAGCACACAAGAAGTGGTAGAAAAAAGTGTGAGGTCTGTGGACAAGTGTGGAGTACATGCTGACACAAAGTTTCTATATTTTTGTAAACCGTTGGGGTGGGGTGGTGGAGTGGTGGTGAACATAAAGCAAAATTGAGGAACGTGTAAACTTTTTGAGTACAAAAACAATGAAATAATTGATGGCATGTGTGCACTGGAAAAAAATCTACTGAATTTTCCATTTGAGGTTTTATCGTTGATCTTTTACTACTTAAATACCCCAAAAAATATTCAGTGCACAACATCCAACATCACTTACACAAAATCAAAGAAGAGAGTGAAGGATAGAATAAATTAACTGAAACAATTAATGGTACGGATTTGTGTGTGGTCGGTTTCCCTTCAAACTGTCAATGTACTCTGTGAGTATTTAGTAGCCCTACGAACGAGAATTACATATATGCATAGCTATGTATGTACAAAATGTCTAGATAATACCATCCGTGTAGTAAACTAAAAGTAGCATTTTTTACCAAAAGATAAACTTAAATCTAAACACACATCTAAACTGTTTGCTTTTTTGGTATCCAAAAAGTAACTATAAATTGCCACATACACAACATGCATACGCTGAATCATTTTTTCCTGACTTTTCTCACTGACGACGCAATAACTTCAAAAGTAATTGGCAGTGGCCGACAACAGCAGGTAGCGGGTACAATCGCTAACCAATGAAAGTTACAAGAGTGTTATGAGAACGAAATTACCATTAACGTATGGTTTTTTCCGTGTCAAATGCTAGCTCAAATGGGGGTTATAATGAACCTCTAGATTTTTACGACGGTAGTGATTCAATAAACGCCCTTTAGCGACTATAACTACTAGCTATTTAGCAATGAGGAGGAGGTCACTTATACAAAGTGAAAGGGACAGCCTAATAATGTATGGAAAAATCTAATGAAAATTCTTGTGAATATCAACTGATGTGAATACATAACTACCGTATGTTTCGTATACATTCACTATAAAAACTGCATTTGGCAGTTTTGGCAAAAATAAAATTTCTGCTAAAGAATTGAGGGGAACGGCCTATTAAATCATTTTTCTTATTACCAATGCCACACTCAGAGACCACAATGAGCAGAGAGAAGGAATAATTTGTAACGTGTAGTAGCGTACAAGTTGTTGTAGGTGTGTAGTTTTACAATAGCTGTACAACTTTATGATAGCACGTACACGCCTGCCACATTAGTGCAATAAGTCAACTGTGCAAATGTTCATGGTTCGTTAGGCCGTCTCATAGATTTCTTCATAAATTTCACGGAGCGCAAGCAGGAGAAATAAGTACAATGAGTATAGTATAAGTACTATATACAAAGCACAATACGGACATTTCCACACTTGTAAAAAATACCAAAAAGAGCGGATGTAAAGGAAAAGTAAACCAAACCGACAAGATTTTTTTTATTCAAAAAACTCAACAAAAAAAGAAATAGCTCATTCATTCATGCACAGAGCACAGGCACATAGAGAAAGTTAAGATAACTTTCTCTTTTTTTAACTAACGAACTAAACAGACTTACGGGAATAAAAATGAGTAAAGTAGGGTAAAATGGGGAAAGTGGAAAAAAAGAGTAGGGAAAAATATGAGAAATGGTAAGAAATAAACAATACAAATGCACGCACTACACTTTGGATTGTTAAAATTATAGTGAATGCATTGCCGCAACAGAGAAAAACAAGAAAAGTAAAGAATATCTAAGTGGAAGGAAAAGCACATTAATGCACTTCACGTCAACTTTTGTAAAAAAAGAAGCAATTTTTTCCCCACTGACCTCTTTTGCTTTACACTAGTGTCACTCAGCGAGTCGTGTCGTCAAAAAATTGCATGCTTCTCACGGAATGTGACGTATGTCTGTCTACATACACAATAAAATAAGTTTTATGTTCACATCTAATGTGCTAAATACGTTGCATTAAATGCTAATAGTGTTTCTGTGCACTGTTGGAAACATTGTAATTTTATTTATATATTGAAAAGAACACGTGAAAAACTCTCACATTTGCCATTTCGTTAATAGTATGTATGCGAATATTTTTGGAATTTAGGTAGTAGCATTGAGTAATTGGAATTATTGGGAACGCCCTTCAAACTATTTTGTACGTATTTTTTGCAGCAAAAGGACTTGGTTTTACACGGTGCACATCACACCGCCAACATGTTATAGGCCTATAATATGTACCTACGAACCTGGGCTCATTAGGTAACGATTAGAAGAGTCGTAGCCAATTCAACTCTGTGTGAATTTTCATTAAAATACAGGGAGTAGCACCGTGTAAAAATGGCAATTATTTATGATCCAGTCGACATATTCTAGTAGTTTAAACGTCACAACAGGAAGGTCTTCAAAGAGGCTTCCAGCATTACCTCAATTTCATAATTTTCTAAATGGTTTCATTGCGTTGAAGAATTATTTACGATATGTTTTGCATTTACTTCTCCCACTTGGACCGCTGTGATATGTTTAAGTATGGATAGATGTAAACTGCTCGACATAATCATGTAACCTATCACCAATACTTGGAATGAAATGATGAAAATTAGCCAATTTAGTGGAATTCATTGACAGTCATATATGTGTACAGCCAATGGAAGCGGTGACTCAGTTGGTAAATTACAACTAAACCCAAAAACATTTTTCAGTCAATTCCCTTTTTGCTCCAAATTACCTTTTCTAAATATTACGTCTTTTGTACTGAGAATTTTATCATGTGGAAAGAATGTGGACGGGATACTGACATTAGGTACACGAAAGGTACACGTATTCTCCTCAAATTCATATACTTAGGTATATTCTTGTTAGGCGAAAATGTTGTGCTAGAGTGAGTTCTTTCATTGTGAAAATTTACCGTAAATTTTACCTATTTTCTTTTTGCCTCTCTTTCCCTGTCTAGCCAGACAAACAAACATTTTTTTGGGTCGTCTCTGCATTCAAGTGCCTCGCGTTTTAGGTCACTGGGATCGAAACACAAGGCTAATACTTGTCTTCAAATTGTCAGGTGTACCATCAAGTCTGCCGCATAGTAGGCTATGATCCGTTCGCTATTTGTTTTCGGTTGTCTATAAAGTATATCATGAGCTCAACAAAGTTATTTTGCAGCCTTTGAAGGGGTGCACGTGCAGAAAAAGCATGTCCATGAAAAATTGCAGAAATCTATAAATTGGAAACCTTTTTAAATATTAACTACAGTGGCAGCGTATAAAACATATACATAAATAAGCTAAAAAGAACTCTTCAAAAGTTACTTGCCTTTTTGCTTGCAAAGCTTGAATGAATTTCAGCCTGTCTTACTCTTGGAAAAGTTATCAAAGTAAAGAATGAACATACAAAGTGAACAAATCCAAGAGAGCACCCTAATGTTTCTGAATGACCGTTTATAGCATTTACCGTTACTACTACCACTACAGTACCGTTTAAAAAAAAAGTAGGCAAATGGCTTATGAGGACTTTATACAACTAAAAGTAAGCATGCATTATACATTGTTACTTGAGCCATGAGCTGTTTCTCTTCACTTATTCTCACTCTCTCCTTTCTCATGTACTTGTTTGCTGGTTCTTGACATATTTTAACGTGCCAGTCGGAATGACTTTCACGTTCGGCCAAACCGGCCGTTTAGATGCGTTAACTGCGCTATCTCATGAGATTCTCATGAGAATAGGAGACAAGAAAACATCCAGAAAACAGTTTCTAAGTAAGCAGTGACTACCGAAAGTATGGGTTTTATTTGGGTTCACATTTTTTTCAAGAAAAGGGTGTGAGACAAAGGGGTACAACTACCAGTGAAATTTACAGTGTAGCATTATGCTGAATTCAATGAGAAAATGACCCAGTTAAGTTAATGTAACAAAACCAGGGGGTTGTCTTCCTACAATATATTTGACAGCAAGCTCATGTTTGTTTCAAAAGTTAAGAATACCCGAATCCTTGCTACCACTTTCCATCTTCATTATTTCAAATATGTGGTTTCCCTTTTATGTAGCTCGCTTTGTTGGGCTAGGTTCCTAGAATGAGTAAAAACTGAGTGTGTAAAATTTGAAGCTTCACCTACCAGTTATACCTATTCTCCAAGTTCTTGACTGAAACCAAATGGAGCTAAAATGGAACTAGGTACATATACATGAATGTTAATGCCAGGGAAAACATGATGGCGGATTGAATATTTCTCCACAATTCTGGCCCAAACTATATGTTGGCCAAGACCAACTCAATATTATGGTTGATGATAGCATCAACAAAAAAGAATTGTGTACAATACGGACTGCTATTGTGTGTTCAAGCCCTCATTAAACAAATTGATGAAAGCTGATGTGCCAGAAATTTTACCACTCATTTTCATCAAATAATGTTAAACTAATTATATATTGCCACAAATTAAAAGCTGTCATCTGTCAAAAGATAATTTATTCAGCTTTCCAATAGAACTACTACATATTCTCGATCTTGTCACTCTGTCGTATAAACAGATATACTCTGAATTTTTTACAAAGATAAACAAGGAAAAGGGTATAGCAAATCTCGATCAATCTCTTAACACTTCGTCGCCCCGCTGCTGGTATCTCTGGGTAGTAATACTTGAGCTCAGTTTATATGGTAGCTCCACTTTGTTGACTTTACTACATCAGCAGAAACATACAGTGGTGCTGGTGAAGCATCCGAATGATTATAATGATGAGCAGCGGCAGAAGTGGTACAGCGCACTGTCGTCGTCGTGAATCTTGATTGGTATATTGATGCACATTACGAAAAAATGTTACCAGCCAAGTCAAGTAGGATTTTCCAAGCTTTCGCCTGACTCTGAGCTGATGATTCTCGTCACATTGTCGTCGCCGTCAAAATGAGCATGGTGCTTACATGATTTTACACGACAGGAAGTTGTGAGCTGAGGCAGTAGCTACTACAGCTAAAATCTGAAGTAAGTGCTTTATCTTCACTCTCTCTCTCTCACTTGCTTCTCCACGTACTGCTCGCACATACTGATGTATTATTCCTCCAACACTTTGTGCTGATTACTTCCTCTGACTGAATAAGAAGAAAATACTAGTACAGTCTACCAGCCATAGTCATTATATATGTTACCAGAAAATAAATATGGCTTTCTCAAATAAGGTTTTCCAACTCTATGCCATTGTACTTACGTATGTATGAAATCCACTGTTACCGCTCTTTTACACATTCTTTACTTTGCACTCGCATCATCTCATGAATCTATACAGTCTTTAACACACATAGTTTGATGTCATTATTCTCCACCGATACCAAACTGATTTCCACATCTTCATTCCACTGTGCTACACATATGGATATCTTGGTTTTGGCAGGCATCAGGCTGTTCCTATAGTATATGCTGCTTAACTGATGCTCTACTGCTCTGATTCGAACAAAAAAGTAAGTCAGCAAAATTATTTCTTCTCACTGATTTTTTGGAAAAGTGCACACAAGCCTTAAAAAATTGGAACAGGGTAAATACACCAGGAATTGCCAGATGAATGCAATAAACCAGGAAGAATTTAGAAAGAAGAAGTACGCGGCATTTCAACTTTAAGAAGCAAATTGTCTCTTCAGTTTACAGTCCCTACCTCCATTAAAGAAATGAACAGTGGGGAGAATGAGATGAGCGGCTACAAAGGCAAAAATCAATACTACTAGAATCACATATCATTATCATTGATATTTTCTATGTGTGTGGTGAGGTTCTGCTTTGAACATGCCATCATTTCTATTTCAGGTTACCTGCTATACATAGTATCCATTCCAAGTGGAAAGGAAGAGCTGCTAACACGATTTTCGACTTTTTCTGGACACTTTGCAAATTTAGTACGAGTGAGAATTAAATAAAGATAAAGAACCGGGATTTCTTCTTTTTCTGAAAGAAAGTTTGATTTTTTTTTCTGGTGAGAAGAGATTATATCACACGTTTTCTATTCCTTGCGGGAACGACAGAAATTGTTACTTGGCTTAACTATACACAGTTCTTTTTTTCCTGAAAGTTTAATAGGTAAACTTTGTTCTGTAAGTTTGGCAAATACTTTCGCGATGAGAATGCACGTAGTTGAAAATAGAATACCTATTGGCAAGTACTATTGCCTTGCATGAATTTTTAGCTGTCCGTCTGTCATCACGCTCCAGGCTACTTCCTTCCCCAATTTTGGTGAAAGTTGTTATGCCGGTGCCTAAACAGAGGAGTATGAATACAATTGATTTTACGTAGACCCTTCAGTCTTTAGAAAAAAGTAAAAAAAAGTAGGTTGTATGAGGAAAGAAGGGCAGACTTATTATTCTAAACAATGTCTTAGTAAAATTGTGTCACCAAAATATTTCTTTCAGCTCTGTTTAAGTGCTGCTACTGTACAGCAGGTTTATCGAAACTTTCTTTTTGCTTTGTTAATATTGACAGAAGAGTACGTTTATTCAGTGATAGGAAGTAGTAAAGAAGACAAACAAGAAGAGAGAATTTACTAAGAACTACAATATTCTCTGCCCAAGTTGTTTCACTAATGAATCCTTTCAACCTTTTGCACGCCTCTTGTCAAAGTTGAACTAGATTTTATTATGCTTTCAGTGGACAATTTTGAAATGGAAACCTAGAGATGAAGTACTATTATTCACAATTTACTTCCATATCTTTTAGAACTTTGTGTTCCTGAATTAGTTGAGGTAACATGATTATTAATTACAGCAACCATAGTATGCACATATGCATGTATGTATGTATGCATAATATAGACAGTTAATGTGGGTTAGACTTTTCAGAACTTTGTAAGGTTTAAACGTGCCAACTCCTTGTCAACCACGAGCTTATATCTTTGCTATCATATAACCAATTCATCAAAAACTACTTTAAATATAACCTTCAATCAAACCAGGTCTTCTTAAATTCGTTCAAACTCAATTTTCCCCACCATATAACCTTGAACCATTTTCGTAGTTTTTCTTGTGAAAAACACCGCCTTGGAAAATCAAAGCTGGATATTGTAAGCCAATGCCACAAACAATTAATTATTTGATTTCCCTGTATTCCGTGCTTTACCAGTTATTACGGTTCAAGAGAAAT
>JAHZMZ010001852.1:0-14704 GCA_027743805.1 Lepidocyrtoides sp. E14
TTTGCCTGCTCGTTATAATGTCAGGATACGTCAATATAGACGTAACTTTTCATGACCGAGTGGTTTTGTGTGATGTATAAATGCCTACACATTAAAAGGCCAATTTGGCCAATTGAATCCAACTTTTGCTGTCGACTACACTGATCATGTTTCACGTGGATATATGTATTACCTATGCATGTTCCCTTCCGCTCGTGTTCTCACGTCATTCAGGCCGCAAGGAACTGAATACCAATTTGTCGAATAGCAGTCATTAATGGAATATTTTTAGTCAGAGAGGAAGTAAACCAAAAAGTAGCTATGTTGAGATTGAGTACGCATTATTTGACATAGGTAATTAGCATTTTAACAATGCAATGATTTCATACTCTGTAACCACTTTGTCTGAACAAGATGTACTACTGGAATGAGTGGAGCATATGTGCATAATGATTGAGTCAAAATGTTTTATTGCGTATTGCGCATAATGTACAGTTATGTTGTTAATGCATGCATGCTAACTATTTCTAACTAAAAAGAAAAGTTCCCTATATTTCCTGTTTCCTTTCGCTCTCACATATATAATTTATGTCCCTTTTTGTTGGCTGCAGTGGAAAATGACGAACAATATTTTGTTGGCTACATGGCACTATGTATAGCATAATGACAGATTCATTATATGCATGTTACTCTATTAATAATACAATATCAGGCGTAGCGTATTTTTCTTTCCTTTGAGTTGTTAGTCAGTTTCTCTTTTTTGTTTTGGAGATTCTTTAATAATAGTAACTAAAGAAAAGTTTTATAACCGTAACATAAATATAAGAGTGGTGTATGAATACGAAATTTCCCTTTTTGCGAGTTCATGAAAGAAGTTTCTAGTAAGAATCATGAAATATTTTTGTGTTTTACATCCTGCTGTTCGTGTTTTTTGCCATATGCATGAGCATTGTTGTCAGTTTGAACTTTATACATCCCATGTGACTTTAGTTTGACCTTCACTTCAGTATCTTGCCATTTTCTGAATGGAAGGAGGGAAAGAGTGAAACAAGTATGTAACATAATACTTTCACCTTTGTAACACCTTTCACCATTCATGTTCAGTTGAGCAGTGTGAAAACATGATGCAGAGGGTAAGATAATATGGAGAAAAATGTACGCGTTTGCTTTCACCAGCAATAAAATGTAATATTTACACAAGTTATATTATGATCTGATGATCGTTTAAGAAGATGATACCAACTTATTTCCAAAAGGCTAGCCCATTTATAGGTTATTTCTTACCTAATTCATAACTGGCTTTCCAAATACTTACGTTGCTAAATATAACCTTACGTTTAGATTTTTATGAGAAATAATCAACGCTCTTCAGTTGTGCTACGTAATGTATGCAATACAAAATCCTTTTTACGTACATGAGTAATAATTTAAAGGAGGACTGATTTTCCTTTTATTAATTTTCACAAATGTAAGATTGAGAGTCTCAAGTCTCAATATTATTTTCAAGGGGAATATTAGATTTCAGTAAGTGCACTTTCGTTTCGGCTTCGCCTTTAATCAATGCTATACTTTCCTAGGGAAAGCTTACCAAAGTAGAGTACTTAAGCATTGCTACTCCCTGATATTATTCTTTCGTTGTTTCATTTTGAATTGGATTTTTACTAAAATATTAATTAAACAAGAAAGCATAATGTGGAATTACACTCATATACGGAATGCTTAACATTAAATATGTATTACGTCTACTAAAACATGAAATGACGCAATATAATCGTCTCAATATAAAAGTTGAGCTGAACAAAAATAAACATTTGCCTTTACGATCTCATGAATTAAATTGGGTCTTCAAAAGACAGACATATCTATCCCTTGGGCTGCTTTGATAGTGTTATGATGGTTACCAGATGCCTTTTTTCCCTTCTGGAGTTTTAGCGAATAATTCCCGACTACTTATAGCCCCCATATGTGTACCTAACGATTTTTATTCTATTGGTTCTTCTATCTCACCATGTCTAGCTTCCCTTTTTATGGTTATTGCAAAATATTACATTGATTGGATGATTATGTTGCATTAAATATATAGACTCTCAATCTCAAATGTCCACAGGTGTAGGTGTTGTGGTTTTATCGGCGCTTTTTGACGTTTTTACTGTCGCCCATAAGAAATCTTAGGTAATGTGAAACGACAGTAATTTGTCGTAACCATGTTTTAGCTGTGAGCTTCAATAAAATAACCTTTCCAGATTACTCCACAGAAATATTACGGAATGTAGTAATCTAGTTTGTTGTAAAGAAATCAAATTAACCTCATTTACATTATTGCAAATTATAGCAAAAAAACCAAACGTAATATTGGTGACGGCACAGCGTTTTTTCGGAAGTTTACATAACCCGATTTCGATTTCTTCTACATGAAATATCAAACAAAAATGCACAATTATTTAATATCATACCGCATTACAAAGAGAAGTAAGCGACAAATGCTTTTAGAATCACAAACGAGCAATTTACTTTCTCGTCAACATACAGACAAATACCAGCGAAATCATACTGTAATTATATGTTGTTATTTATGTTGCCACAACATGTGCAACTAACCTTTGTATAAAATCGATTCAGGCTTTTGGTATGCGTATTTATGTAATAAAATAATGATATAAACATTGGCAAGCAAATCGGTTGAAAAAAAACTTACTGGCACTACATGTAAAAGTGAAGAGAAAAGAGAAAGTTAGAAAAACCATGAAAAAACTGTCAGGAAACTTGTGTAATGTCATGTAGAAAGTTGTTGGGTAAGCGATTTCTCTAAGGCTAGTTACAACAGCCCACATTAATTATTGACCGGGTTTCTAATCCGTTTCAACAACGTGCAAATAAGTACAGAGTACACGGACACGTATGCATCTTAAATCAAGCACGTTTAGGTACACAGGAAGAGGAAAAGTGGTAGAAAACAAGTAAATTAGTAGTTCACCTATTCAATGAATTAAGTTCATATAAATTAGTGTCATGTCATACACAAAACGGATAAAAACTGTAATATATGTAAATGTAATTGTTCATTATTTTGCCGTTTGCAAGGAAATTGCGAAATAGACGAGAGATTGCCATCGGCCATCACAATGGCGAAAGTGTTTACTTTTGCCCTTTTTAAATGTACCTACAGTGCCCTGCCCACACCTCTATGATATATAATATGCATGTTACCAAAAAAATGAAAGAAATGTCTGTGTAGGTTTACGTTCTGGGTTGTGAATGTGGGGGAAAGCAGGACAGGAATTGCAATGAGAACGAAACGGCGAGCGTAAGAGGAGAGACAAAAGAGAAAGTTTAACTTGGGGCAACCTGAACAATTCAATAGTACAGTACTTGACTTCCTAAAGTGTAGTTTCTATTCCACTTTAAACCTAAAATTCAATTACCTTCCCACAAATAACCACACGAAATGACTGTTTTGACTTGGTAAAAGTTGACTTTCAGAAACTACAGAATTTTATAGATATATGAAACAAGCCATTACAGTAGTGTTTATATGACTATTTTAGGAATAAATCTATTTGTGTAGGCAAGTAGACGTAGGTGGAGGAATGCGACCCATGTCAAACGAATT
This sequence comes from Lepidocyrtoides sp. E14, assembly GCA_027743805.1. Classification (NCBI taxonomy): domain Eukaryota; kingdom Metazoa; phylum Arthropoda; class Collembola; order Entomobryomorpha; family Entomobryidae; genus Lepidocyrtoides; species Lepidocyrtoides sp. E14. The sequence goes on from JAHZMZ010001852.1 coordinate 3,590, forward strand.
AAGAAATACGATTTGGCTAAGTAATGTAACATTTTGCTAGTCTATTTATAAAGTGAATAGTTTACATTAAAAAAATAGCAGGACATACAGATTCTTGACTGTGTATGTTAAGATAATGTAAGTGCTAGTAATTCATGGAAAAGTTGTGCTGAAGGAAATAAGGCCACTATACCGCTGTACTTTACATACCTGCTCTATATTTCCTATCTCTTTTCTCTTGTCAATAATTAATTATCTACCATGAAATTAAAGTTTTAGATGTCATATTGTACATTAACTCATATCATTTTAAATCAGCTAAATAAACATGATTTTTAAAACCCTCTCTGCATGCACTCGCAACGACAGACAAATCGCCAAAATAGATGCGAGTATCAACATGGCAAACAGTAAATGTAGCAGTAAATAAGTTTAAAAGTATACTTTCATTATTATGTATTTTATAACCAAAAACGCATATTATATTGCATATAATTAGCTAGTAACAAGCAAAGGAATGAATTGGGTTGGAATAGTTTTGAATGATGTGTTTTTAATGAATGTGAATAAAAATAAACTCCTCTCTGATTGTTGCAAAGCTGTAATTTACATATTTGTGAATGTAACGTAATGATTGGTTATGCTAAAATAATATTTTTATAGGACTATGTATTTACATGGAGGGAAGGATTGATTGATCTTGGTGACTTGCAGAATGTAATGTCGTCATCTATACATTTCGGGATTATCTCAATTAGATGTAATCTTAAAATAGTCTAGGTATTGAACTCGAACTATATAGCTTACAAATAAAATGTTGAAAGCGAATACAAATGCATTTGGAAAGGTAGGATGAATGACATTGCTTTAAAACAGCATAATATGCTTAGTATATCTGTTGCTGATACCATTAACAATGTCGTCGAAATAATTTAGGCTACGATAAAAAAATACTTAATTGGACATCATTAAAAGAGTGTTTTAAAGTATGTAGGCATAAATAAAAGTAAAATATGGCTGAAACAATAAGAGAACGAAAAGTTGACTAGACATAGTTTGATTAATTAATTTTACTCTTTCAATCCATTTTCAGTTTTCCATTGGTGAATTCTGTGTAGTATTACTTACGTACTTGTTAGGAAGTTCGATAAACACAGTTATTATGGCAGTCAAATGTAATTGATATAAACAGGTTTATTTTAATCAACGAGCAAAAAACATGTAAAGTACGTTTGAGTAGCAAACGTGCACAAATATATTTGTTTGCACGAGATGGTCTGAACAAGTTACTTTAATTTGACAGGAGAAATTGACATTTTAAGCCCAGTGAAAGTTTTTTTTTGACTCTGATCGTTGACTCATCATCATTTCCTAACTAGAGCTAATGCTCCTTTTTGGTCCGAATCGAAAATGACATGTTTGACTGGAATCTTTAACAGCATGAACGGACACAATGTTGTGATTGAAATACTAAGCAAGTTTATCCAGCCAGATTAGAGATATAAAACTACTGCGTAACGACTAAGCTCAGAAGCTTTCATTAAAATAAATTGTAAGCTTAATTTGTACTCTGTCAATATGAATTTTTACATTATACTGGTTGGTTGGAACTATTCTGTACAGAATTTATAAATTGTACAGTTTACTTGTCAGTTGCTTTCTACTCTTCTCTTCTGTAATAAAAATGGTTTAAAATGAGACAATTTGTACTTCAAAAAGCTCAGCTACAGCATGTCTGTTTGTAATTCAAAAATGATTTCTTCACACATTTGTAAGCGTGAAATTGTGACGAACGAGCAAAATTAAAATCAATGCCCACTCGTGCTTGATAACTGTGCATGTGGAATAAACATGATTATGAATTTAGAAGGTTGACTTCATTCCAGTACTCAAAGCGTAAGACAACGACCGACCGACCAGACCATCAACACTGAGATCAATAACAAGAAAAATATGCCCTTTGCTACAGAAAAAAAATAACAACACACCATCAAAATATTGAAAACAACAAAAACAGAAAAAATATAGCGCTTATGATTCAGGAATAAAGTCAACCAGCTGAAAGAATTATTGAGAAGGTATGGTATGAATAGAATTCTCAGAAAAATAATCGTGTTGCTATTGTTAGCTTTAGCTAATAATATCACGAGGAGTCATACAGTCATGCATAATAATACACGTCATGTGTGCATGTGTGGTTCTGTATGAAAAAGTCGCAGTCACGTCATTAATGCAGTTGCAGACATGTGCTACCGTGCTAATACTCTATAAACTATAAGCGAGAGCAATTTATTACAAAGAGAAAGCAAAACCTGAATTATTGAAACACGGAAGTCTGACTAAGGCTCGCCAATGAGAGGAAAGGTTACCGGAACACGCGTTGTCAGGACCCAGTATTCACGTGCGTTTGCAGATACTAATCAATGTATTTGCGTGGAAGGTAACCTGTTATTTTGACAATTATTATTTTGCTACTTCTGATGAAACTTTGTGTTTCAAGGCACGTAAAGGATAATACACTAATTCAAACTGGGCGGATTTTTCTGCTTACTTAAACAACAGTTTGCCTATATAGATTACTATTCAATTTCAATTTAAACTCAATTCTGGACAAAATATCGATTATGCACGACATTTCATGACGCAAAGTGATTATTGATATTGATAAAAAAAAGATAGTAAAAATAAAAGTATTTAAAATGCGCATTTACTGACGGACTAACGTTATTGACAGTATGACGAGTTCTTGTGATAATACTTGTAGTTGTGTACAGGTGGTATGCTGGTGATTTCATTATATATACCTGAATATCATGTCATGATGTCATAAAGGACATTTCCATGTGAAAAAGAATAACTTGAGTGAAAGGCCTTCTCTTCAATTTACTAAGCATTACTAATTTTATTTCCCATTATCTGTTCACTTGAGCCTGCCACTTTTTCTGACAGGGAACGATTGTCTCCATTTTAGTAAATGCTTTGTTTAGCCATTCGGGTGTACATTAAAAAGTTCTTCCGTAGAAAACTTCGCTTGCTAAAAATAGTTATATTCCTAGTAGTAGTGTAGCTATATAAATAAGTAACAATTATATTTTTGGTGAACGTTTTGGAAGTTACGACCGTTAGTGTTTTATTATCTTACATATCTGCCTCAATTGCTATTATTTCAGCGTTATACTAATAGCCTAAATTGGGATGAAATGTTATTGCATAAATGTGCATGCTGTTTGATTGTCCATCCATACTCACTTCACATGTAAATGAATTTTATCTACTATCCTTCAAAAAATTAGACTCTTTTCAGTATGACCCTATGCATTGAAATGTGTTAGATAAATCATTATGATGATGGTTGTTGTTGGTAAGAATAAAAATGTGAGATGTAGCCAGATATATATACAATGTAGCTGGGAGTAGTGGTATTAACGAGTACATATTGTGTACATAATATTCATAGCACGTACTACGTTTTCTTTATTGTATCACGTCTCAATGTAACATAATGCGAGTGAGTTAATATAGTAATTTGTAATGGATTCCTTTGTGAAAGAAATTCTTTATAGATAGGTAAATACATTACTACATATAATCTATTCTGTATTACTGAAGTCTATATTATTATGAAAGTGTATTACAAAAAGTGAATGTATTTCTAACCATATTAACTAAATAGCCTAAATTATTGTACGAATACTACATACTACAATACATTATATATTTGAATAAAAGATTTAAAGTGGTTGTTTGTTGTATTGTGTAAAAGGTTGTTTGTGTTGTACATAATAAAGATATGGGCGAATTTAATAAAAATGGATTGCTTTAATCCTTATATGAATGCTTTGTTGAAATATTTTTTTTCAGCACTTCATCCCTATATCGTCAAGCTGAGTTTCGGCGTGCCCCAATTTGTTATATCATACAGACATAATATGATGTATGCTTGTTAACTGTCAACTGCGGTGCCATCGGCATTTTTCCATTTTCCAAAATACAATTATTACCTTAATAATAAAGACGCATCATTTAAACTTTTATGAACTAACGAGTTGCAAACTAGAAATAATTTTTGGCAAAGTATATAATGATGATAACTAACGTTTATTTTACCGGACCTATTAGCAAGCGTTTTTAGCATACGTAACGGCCACCATTTTACCTCTTTGTTTGAAAACGAATCTCTTTACTGCAAGAAAATTCAAGGCTGTTATTCCTACATACTATACTATATTTGTCGGGTCTCCAGCAATGACGTCACCACTTATATAACACAATTATGCGCCATTTTATTGTACAGCTCATTTCTTCTAGTGGATATTTTGAATAGTATAGTATTTTCCTTTTGTAGACTTTGCGTTTATTACATGAGACCAGAAAGAAGCAGTGGAAACAACAAAAGTACTTTTTTAATGAGCAAGAATGCTGCTGGAAAACCATACCTTTGATAAATTAAAATAGATGCATAAGTTCTGCATTTTCTTACAGTGCAAACACTTACCTACGTCAACCAACAAAATGTTGTACTTTACGATTCCCCTTGCATGCATAGCCTTCTACATGTTAGCACATAATGCTAGCCTTTTCATTTTCTGAAGTATTTGTTCATGCACGTTTGTAACGAATGCAATCTTTTGGAAACACATTTAATGATACATGAAAGGTTATAATAGTAGTATGTATACAGTGAGGTCAACGAAGAGATGTACGTTTTTGGAAACTTGATTCCCCTTCGCTCCCTAAACACGTACACTTTTTATGTACAGGTAAATATTTATGATTATCTGTTGTTGTCAAATAACAAAGCGTAGCATATAAAAACTGTCACTTTGCAAGAATAAAATAAAGTTAATAAAATCTCGATGAATGATACTACTACTGGCTTCCCCCGTTCGCGATGACTCTGTAGAGATAAATTTTATAAAGATCTTTGCAAATGCAAGTAAATGTGTTTGCTTTGTTGCTTTAAAAAAAATAAACATCCATAAACAGTAAAATGGAAGATAAAAGTCACTTGTGCTGCAACCACCATAAAATAACGTATGGTATGCACTATTCCTATGTGTACAAATGTGAAGTGGGCTGCATAAAGCTGCATAATTTTTCCCTCTGGCTTTAGATGCCTGTGTAGTTTTAACTATTTTTACTGCTTTAGAAAAATTGATTTAGTTATCCACATTATTGTTGTTCTCACAGTAGTAGTCTAAAGCATACCACCGTCCACTGGGTAGTTACATGTTCTATGGGTAGTAGGTATAATGTAAAGAACGGTTGAATCTTCAAAGGGTTGACCTATATTTAACTTATTCTAATTCAAAGTGTAGGTAGAAAAAGACGCTATTACCGTTGCGGGAACTGCAAGGCTTTGCTTGTACAAGCGTAGGCATACCGTGTGGGACCCAAGATGTTGAAGTCTTCCTGCAAAATTTTATTACTTCTATAAAATAATGTGTTATCATCTCTTGTTGTCTCATACATATATGCATATGTAGGTCTATTTACGCTTGTGTAGATGGATCGCTGGTTGGTTTTCCGAAAAAGGTGCTTCAATGCTTTCACAATAAAGGCAAAACAGTCAGCTTTGTTGAGAGACTTTTACCGAAAATGTACAAACATTACATTGGTATGACTCGTTGACGTTTGCATGTACTTACTTTGGAACTCATACGCTGACTGAGAGGTAAGTACCTGGCTGACTCAACAACATGTGACCTGTATTTGCATTTACTTTTTCTTTGAATTCATTCACATGAAGTACCTGTAGTTTAGAAGCTATATATAATGTACATATACATATGAGCTTGTAAATTCCTATACAAATATGTAGGTATGCATTTGCATTCATCTATTTTTTCATATATATATAGTACCTAGTCAAGAGCTAAACAGCAACTTGCAAGGATACTGTCATATTTATGAGAGTTGACATATTCTAAATTATGATTTGCTGTTTTTCTCAACAGCATACTACTTTTTTTTCTTTTCCGGACATTTCATGCAAAATCTTTAGCGTTTTCCTGAACTCCATACGGTTTGAAAATTGCCTTCAAGAATGTTTACTAGATCTTTTGCCAAGTCAGCACAAGAATAAATCCGCTTATCTATCCAACAGTGTCTCATCGTCTCATCTTCAATTTTTCTAAAAAGAAAATTGGCAAGAAGTTGAGTGAGAGTAAGACTGTAAGACACTGTTGCTATTTTTATTATTATTATAATACAGCTGAAAGCAGACAAAATGCTCCATGAGCATATTATGACAAGTGAAAAAGAGCTTCAAGCTTTTTCAGACAAGTACTTCTACCTACAAAAAGTAATTTATACACTGCTGCAGCCCCCTTGGAAAAATTTATGTTGGTCATATTTCACAATGGAATGTTGCTCCTGATTTACCCCTGATAAAAAACATCAAACAAGCGGAAGGCCAATTCATGCTCTGAATATAACATGTCGGATCACACGTATTTATTAGATATTGTTGACGTATCATTTTCCAGGAGTGTACGTCATCTTTTGTCTTGTGACTTTCCTTTCCTTTGAAAAAACCAAACGACATAGCAGAGAACGCAATGGAGAAGGACCACCTTCCTGTGCGCTTTATTGTGAACATTGGATATATGGACGGCATTGTTGTGATCCGGTTAAGGTACATAAGTCCATAGTAAAACTGAAACGAAGAAAGTTTCCCAACTTCCTCTGCCACTTTCATAAATAAAGGGAACATTGTTCTACTGTCTTTGTAAAGATATTGGAGTCTTTGTTGTCCTTTGAGAAGAACAACTGGTGAAACTACATTAGCTGATTCTATCTACATGTTGCTGTTCTAAGGACACTTTATTTTAGAGACACAATCACCGTATAACCAACGGAAAATTCTATTAGTGTAATACAATATGGTTAAAGTAAAGAAGACAATGAACGAACGGGGGAACGTAGGACTTTAGTAGTGACAGTTCACACCGAATGATTGATCGAACTTTTATCTCAAGCGTTCATTGTACAGCTTAAATAGAAGTAACACCGTGTGACAACCCGATAGTTCCTAAATTTTTGTTATCAGTCTTTTTATATGTAATTACTGGCGCAGTAGCAGTAGTCTGTCCAATACGTTCCTTTCTGCTGTTAAAATACATAGGCACTTTGTAAAATTCATGCAATGTAGAGCTTTCAAGGATGGCACAGCTTTGCAGGTATACAATTTTTTCAGCATCTTACTTTCGAAATATTTTTTTGCATAATGTACATACATACATGCCTACCTACATTGCTGTACATGATTTTGAAAAAATACTTCGAACGGAAGACTAACGAATGTATCCGTGAGTTGCATAACACATGACTGTTTCGCGTGTGTGGATACGATATCCAAAGCGGGTACGGAGTATAAACGAATAAAGAATTTTATTTTGTATCATCATCTCCTTCAATACATTTAGGATAATTTATTGTGCGTGGGAAGACGAGTTTGAAAACATGGTAGTTCTAACGAATTCCCAAACCTCCGAATGACATCGCCTACACTTAAGTAACCAACACGGTGCATTGCAAATGAAGCTCGTTTAAATACATTCCCACGCAAACGTGAACTTTCTTTTTTAGTCCCCAACATAAATGTAAGGAAATATTTTGATCAGGCTTTTAATGCTAGTTAGCAGTCATATAATTCAATTACCATACATATCTATTATAATTGTTGACAAATAAAAGGAATCAAGACTTTGAAGATTGCATGCATGTATCATATACATGCTTTAGCTTTTCCATACTTTTCGAAGGATATGGTCGGAAAAACGCCATAAAAATAGAAAGTCATTTAGAAAGGATTCTGATGTTATAATCAGGATGTACTGCATTATTTAGTTGTTCGGTATGACTCACGATTTCCGCTACACAGGAGCTAACTGAGAATGAGTTCGCATTTCGCATATGAATGAATCTGAAATCTTTTTCTCTCCTTTATCCATTTCCCCGCAAAATTATATCATTCCTTGCTTGCTGTTCAATGTTTTGGTGATAAATGGCATAATATAATATTACAAATAATGGACTTGTTCGTTTTTGTTCTCTCTTCATTTGCTGCTCTTTTCTTGACTGTATTTTACTCATGTAATCTTGTTCCGAGAATAAAATCTCCATTTGTTATGTACACTAATTGAACTATGTGAAGAAGTGACCTATGACTCTTAATGGTAATCTGACAAACAAGGACACAACAAACAGTGATTTTGGCAAGAATAATGAATGGAAGATGACAAGATGTAAAATAGGTTGTGAGCGAGTTCATTTATAGGTGCCACATGAAATTTGTCCCTTTTCTGATGCTCTTATTTGTAATATCTTGATTAAAAAATCTCACCCTTACTTTCTCTTCTCCATTAGAAAAATGGGCAGATAAATATTCCTTATTATGGTTACGTAGATTCCACTGCTGGAAACAGCAGATTTAAAAAGAATAATTAGGTAGTTGACAAAAGTTCAAATGACCTTGATATACATAAACAATTTCAAACATGGCAATAAAAACTACAGCTTTGTGCTGTATGAAAAAATGAATATTAAGCGAAAAAATTCCGACGAAACTCTTTCTAGGTTGTAACAGAATTCCTAATTGTCTTTAGTTATTTCAGCGGTTTCAGTTAGTATGAGTGATTACAGACCTACGATTATGTGTAAAAAACCTTATGCAAAGTTTGCATTGCAAACAAACATTTTGTGTAATCATTTCCAAGTAGTTTAATCTATTTTGACATCACTCGTCACTCATAACAAATTTAAATGATGCACCTACGCACAGTGATGATGTGTTGTCATAATATGTACCCCATTTTATTTGTATTAATAGCGTAAAGCTAATAAGACCTCTTTCACAGTAAACTTTTGATTTCAAAAAAATAAAAATTGGGAAACCACATCAGTAGAACTTTTTACTTCAAAAGTAACTTTCTTATGAATCCAGAATTCATCACAATTAGGGGAGGAAGTGGAGGAGCATATACGATAGTTTTGTGCTGACAAAGTACAAAGAAACCAGCTAATGGAAGGAACAATTTGTCAGTGAAGTACACATAAATTTTCACAAGTAGACAGCTTTCGTTTCGTTTATGTATCACTCTTCAAGCTAAATTGCGCAGGTGGATTTCTAACCCAAAGCAATTTTATTTCATCACGATGAATACTAGCAACAGTACGACGCACGGAGTTGGCGAAGAAAGAAAACTTTAATAACAAAGATGAAATATCACTAACCAGCTTCAAACAGTGAGTTGTAAAGTTGCAACTTTTGCATGAAGCGTGGGCTTGTTGTTATCCACTTAAGAATACAATGTTATTGCTTCCGCCACTCAATATTCGCTGTTAAAAGTGGTCCATTTACCTATTCAACTGATCTTATCACATGAAAACAAAAAATCTACTTTATTTGAATCATAAGGAAATCTTCTATTCTTGGAGCATCGTTCATCTGTGTGTGCTAATAGCTTTTGATGAACATTTTTAACTTGAATACCCTCCATGATTTATCACAAGCAATAGATCAAGTGGCAAAGTAATTCAAGAAAATAAAGAAAATTAATTCTTCAATGTGACCAATAGTATGCCCAGGAAGAATTAAAGGGCAAATATATAAATTTTTGTTTGTGAAAAAGAGGGTATTATGGAACCGCTCACTAAACCTCAAAGTTTGCGTTAAGACATTTACAAATAATCCTTTTAAATACTTTTTGATAGTTCATGACAAGCCCTTTTTTACTTGATATAAATTCGATGTACATTTTTCGGGGTATACATAACAGTAAAATATTACCCCAGCGCATGTATTAGTATTTGAACGTAAATGCAATTTTTACTTTCATCATCCAAAATGGTTAATTATCTATAATGTATTAATTCGATAATATCCATCAAAGTATTAACTTGAATTTAAAAGAAAAAAAAGCTCTTCTCAACTTCGGTACACGTGCTTTAAAATAAGATTATGTTAACGCTCTTTCCAAAATCAGCGAAAGTTCTAACCTACATAACCTTCTTTGTAGTTTTAACGGTAAATCAAATCTTTTAGAAGGTGGACTATGCTTTCTCTATGAGTACCACCTAAATTTCATTACTTTCACCTGATCCAAAAGCGAAAAAAATAAGCGTGGGCCAGTCAATGAGCGCATTGAATAACAATGCAAACAAGGAAGGCGAAGGATGTCTCCTTTGATAAAATAAACCAGAATAGCTTCTTTGCCTTAGTCTCGCAGCGCAGCTCGCCATTTTTGTTCTTCGTGTTTTTAACTCCTACTGTCTCAAACAACCGCATTTGTCAACATGTGATTTTATTTATTTACCAGCGGTTTGAGTCAGGATTAAAGCTTAGGTGTAAAGAAAGTTTTAAGTTGGCCTTTTGCTTCCTGCTTTCTTTTCGGAAGAATGCATCGAGAAAATGAGTAAGAAATAAAATAACTATAAAATCACTACATACATGATACAAACACAACATATTTTTTTAAATCTAGTCGCAGTTTAGTTATAGTAATAACTTAACACTTGTGTTCACCCTAGCTTATACACTGTTGCAATTCCTACATTAAGGTTAGCATGCAGGCAACGTAAGTGGTAAGGTAAGCAGGCTTAGTCACCAAAAGGTGTACTTAATACCTAATCCAATGTGTTTGTTTTTTATCATGTTTTCGTAGAGTTTTCAAGAGAATGAACTTAGCCTCCTTTTGTACTTTATTGATATATAGTCTTTGCTACATTGATACCCAATAATGTTGTCGTTCGCCTTCTTGCAAATCCCAACGTGCAAAAGTAAGTAGCTTATCTATTTATCTTGATTTATAGCTGTCTGTCTGCAAATTCAAATGAACACAACACAGCTAAACTAGGTGGAAGAATACACCAACGCTAATACAGAAGTGTGCAGTCTTTTGTGAAAATTCCTTTGCGGAAGATGAAGCAGTGAAGGCAAATATGAAAGTTTAACATTGTTAAAGTCTCTGCTAAAATGCAGTAATGCTGGTACTATTTTTTGTTTTCGAGTATGCATCTATTATTTCTCGAATAATATTACATGGTATATACATATTAGAGTTTATGTTATAGTTATGAACCTTTTTCTGTGGCGCAATAGCATTTAATGTTATGCATGGCTTTTGATATAGC
>JAHZMZ010001853.1:0-10888 GCA_027743805.1 Lepidocyrtoides sp. E14
TACTCCATCGGTGTAGAAAAAAGGAGTAAAGTCTACCTTTTCTATTTACTCACGTGCTTTCGATAAGATCCTACAGCGGCTCATAGCTTCAGTTGAAACAGTATTTTTTTCTTTAATAATGGGAGCTTTATCGTCTAAACAGGTACTAGCATTAAGCAGAGGTACTCTTTCAAATTCCTGCACTCTCGCAGCTAGTTGACTATAAAAATGCTTTTAAAAGAGCACTAGAAGAAGATGGTCGGGATATATATTTTCTTTACACAACTCAGTTTTTTGACACTCGGCTGGAAAGAAACATACAAGGTACTGGTATTACATGCATATTATGTTGTACTTGTTCGCTTTGATCGTGCTGTAAAGTTCCACAGGAAACAGCGTTTCGAATTGTCTGTTCAGCCGAAAAATGATTCTTCATATGTAGTTTTTTAGTTCAGATTTTTCAAGGAGTTGATTTCCACCTTGAGAAATATAATATAATTTATAATACTCTTCTTCAAGTTGAGATCCTGTGACAGATTTCCATCCCCCAAATAAAGCAAACTTTAAACATTCTACATACATGATGCGACTTTTCAGAATGATTAATTGATTGATAAGCCATTTTGAACTATCTTATAACTTCAGCTCAGCCAGCACATTTTGTAAATTTCAAATTGTAATTTTAAACAAAGCTTTACTTTAAATTTGTTTGTGCTGGTGATAAAATTAATGTTATATCATCATACAACTTATATGATCTCTGATAATATTCGTAATTCGATTTCAAAAACCAGTATCCCACGCAGTTTTACAAATACCTATATATATTTACACAAGTCTAATTGTTGGTAAATTGCGTGACTTTGAATTCATGGGAATGGGGACAAGTTCAACAGTTGTAGATGATTCCCATTGTATTCTAGATTTTTTTTAAAAACCTGCTAACGCTTGAAACAGATTAGCTAAAAAGTACGTACATATGTACCTAGTTGCATTATAAACATCATTGTCAACGAAATGGTCTTCCTTTATACTTAATGATACGTAGAGATTTGTACGATTGTATTAATATGCGACCATTTTTCACAAAATTGCAATCAAGAAAAACTATAAGATATTGTAATGTAATGCTTCTTTGGAAGCTGTATACATGAATAATAATCCCTTGAAGTGATTCACTTCACTGCAGTGGTAAATGATATGTTCGCATTATACTAGCAAGTTAATATAATATATAAGTATGCATGAAAAAAATCTTCTCTTGTTTAATTACTCAAGAATATACTGGTGGTGATCATGATCAATGCTAAAATCGTCGGGACGTATAAAATGATAAATTAATGGTTTACTTTTATCTAGTATTTATTTAACTACCAATTCACAACTGCTATATAAAAGGGCTTTTAGTACACACTTAGTATCCCATTTGCTTACATCTTTAGACGGAATATTATTTGTTTCCGCTAATCACCAGTTTTGCTTTGTGGGAAAATAATAAACATCATTGCTGCAGATATTGAGGCGTTTGCTCCTTCAGCAGTAACAAGTAACACAACGCCCCTCAATCTATATAATCTACGCTTCATCAATCAGTGGCGTGGTGTGTTTATTACCTCCTTCCTTTTCCCCCTCGGCCTGCTGTAGTTATGTGGGTAAATGTAAACCTAGATTCTATAATTAAAAAATAGGTGTTGGTTACTTGTTTTTTACATGTAGTTTTAATGAATCCCAATAGCATCACATCATCGCAAGAAATTTCGCTTGGTCTTCTGTTAATACTACTTCTATTTTAAGCTTAAAAGAGATTGACGCAAAGTCTATTATGCAGATATGCGTGAGCAAACCTATTTTCATTTGTCTCCTGGAAGCTACTTTTAATAGGCTGACGCTGAGTGACAGAGACAGAAAACACAATTTGCTTGACCAAGCGACGTGCGTAGTCTTTTTATGCATAGACCATGTTAATCAATAATGTATTATGTAGATTTATATCATCGTGTTTTTTGGTGTCTCTCGTGCGTGCGTTAGTAGAAAATATTTTTAAATAGCTGTTCGACACGCCAATCTATGATGAGTCGATCCAGAGAGCTGCGCAAGAATTATGTTACCTTTGTTCCCTATGTAAAAATAAAAAAGTGTGCCATCCTGCTTATCAATATAAAAAAATCTTACAGATCATTCTATATTTTCTCAAAATTTCATCAGGGTGCTTATTGCAACTAAATGTTTTTATCTGCATTTTAAAAGCATTCCTTTTTTTGGTGATTGATAGAGTAAACGCATTTATTCTCGACGGCCGCCGGAAGGAATTGAACAAAGTCAGCAAAAAAGAGAAAGTGCTCTAGCTTGCATATATATGTTACCAATTATCGTGCCGTGATGATATTATGGTAGTGAGCGATGTATAAATTCTAAAAATTTATTCGTATGGTTCAGGGTACTGTAGGTATGGTGTGGTGTATGGATGGTATACGCACCACGCACCTGAGTTTATATTCATAACAAAAGTTTACGAAAAAACTTCCTTCCTTCCTGATCAACATCTGCTTTGAAAATGAAACTAAGTGAACACACACTGACCCAATTTATGTCATACAAATCTCAATAAATTTTCAAAAAGCATTTTTATAAGTACTCTATATCAATATATTATAACTAAATGAGTTTTTAGACTTATTAATTCAACCAGTTATTCAAGTTTGCGACAACTACAATGCCAGAAAACGCATACTTTTTTATTCCCTTCATGACTTTCTAAGAAATAAAAATATCTGTCACTAAAATAGTGTCGCTCACTAATAATATATAATATGCAACTGGTGTAGTTTCTTATTTATTCAATAAGGGACTATCCAGTTTATAAAAAATGTCGTTGGTCATTTTTGCTGTAAATACTTTCCATACCTGTTATGATTTCATACCTCATCATACCACACTGCGACTGTGATCAGAACATTTTTTCTTTGCTTATTATTTAGATGCCTGGGTTGTATTTAGTATCCAATCACTCTTTCATGGCTTTTGTGAGTGTGAATGCGCCTCACTGTAGTTCTCAGGACTGCAAAAAGGATACAAAGATCGTCATTGACAAATTGTCAGGCACGTGCTTATCAATGGTGATGGTATATCTGTACCTCAGCGATCATGCTTCGCTGCTCCTCCCCATAATAGCCGACTGTTATCAAATCATAATTGTCGCTGTTTTTGTCCCTTGATTTTCATTATTGCACTACTGTCACCGCAAGCCGTGCTGGAAGCATTGAGAAACAAAAGGTTAAAATATAGTATACCCGGAGGGAGGTTTTGTAAGATAAAGAAAACCACTGATTACATGCAGCCATGCAGCTCACAAATACGTAAACTTGTGGTGATAAACACTAATATACGCTCGCAAATAAATCTCAGTTTAAAGTTTATAGGCTTTTGTTCCGAGTAATCTTCTGTTTTCCTTGATTATCCATACTTATTTTACTTTGCCATTGTGATTATTACGTAATTCCACGTAATATTTAATATTATGCATGGCTAAAAAAATGTGCCCAAATTTTTGGGCTGCCGCTTCGAGTCTACTATAATCGAAAGACACAAGCTGTTCTTCACATGTACCTAATATTATGTTTGGATATATGTATAAATAAAAAAGCATACTACATGGCTTCTTTTGCAATTTACCACAACTTGTTTCGCAACAAGTACGACTAACTAAAAACTTTAGCTTCAAGAAGACTATCATATACATGTATATCTGTAGCTCATCTCTACACTGAACTGCTAAGCTCATATAATAATCATAATATTTTCGTACCTCTTAATAATGACCGTAATTTTGCACATAATGGCAGGCAGCATTGCACTCACGAACTGTGCAGTTTAAAACGACAAAACCACCCTTTCTCCATTCAAAATATTTTTATCGCAAGGAACCAAACAACTTGATTTGTTAGCAACCATACATTCAAAAAAATATTTTATGTTGTGTGCGAGCAAACAGGAGTATTTTCATAAACTAGTGCGATTTTATGATCCTTTTCGTATATCGCTTAAAAAATAAAATTTACATATTGTTATTCAAGCTTCTTCTTCAGGCATGAGATGTTTTCTTATTCTGGCTCAAAAAATCATACAATTATCATCATCTGCTAAAAATCTCAGTCCAAAAAGTCAGCAGTCTACCTGAGGATACGGACCATTGAAGACGACACTTAAAGAAGAGCTAAAAGAAGGTGAGATAAAATATACTCAACAGTCTCAATATTCGTAAACACTTCAAATTATAAATTACAATGTATTTCGATTTGCATGTACCTATTAATGTTTACTTTTCCTACAATCGTATCAGGCAGTATCAAGTGAACTTGCTCTGAATTTCAAACGATTTTAAAAAATCTGATATGAGCTGGATTCCATTCCTTAAAAGAAATACAATACTTCAAAAGTTAGCATTTTTCGTATTCCAATTTTATTCAATAAGCAGGTGTAGTAGTATCAACAAAGCCCGATTTAAGAGTGCATAAAATTACTAATTACATACTTACCTACATAGGAATTTAGTGAGCATTGTATATTATACTGTTCATTTCTCTTTTGGTTACAAATTCTCATTTAATGGTTGTTGTTATTATGACATGAAGTGGAGCGGAGGAGGATGTTGATGATGCTCTATTTTATGTTTCGTGCTTTGATCGTGTCCTAACAAAAATGAACGAGATACCGCTGTGATGGCAGTTCCATTTCAGTGAATAATTAAAATACACAAAAAAATTTAGGCAGGAGGTAGGAGACAAAGAGACGTTATAAATTGTATGGTGCATAGCCAGCCACTGTAAATATTACATATGCATCAGAAGACACAAAATTTCAGGAAGAAAAAGACATCACACTTCTTTACTGCAACTGACTTTTAAACTTGGATACAGAGTGATGATTACTGTCATCTTCCACTGAGAATTTTTTCGGTAATGCAAATCATCTAATAGTATTTTATACCTTTTTTGTGTTCGATTGTATAATAAAGAAATGGATATAAAAAGGCACAGACTTGCCTGTAATTGAATTTTTAAAACTTTACCCATGTATTTTTTCCGTTTTACCTATTGTGCATGCTTATCAAGGCTGTTTCTTATCATCAAGCCTTTTACATCTCTTCTTTAAAACTCAGTACAAGTCTGATTGCCTGTCTGTATAATTACCTGATAGACTACCATCATCACTCACTAGTACTAGCAGGTGCTGTAAATGTACATAGTATGCATAGGTAAAAGAGTCATACTTAATCTACAATTTTTAGAAAAATGTGTTGACGGCTAGAGTTTCAACCTCAAGCTTAAATAAGCTACACATAGTGGTTAAATTTGTTAAGAATAAAGACAAAGTAAATACATAGGCAAATGTGTGAAAAGTTGAGTGGAATGAGTAACTAAACTGGTCATTGTGTGACGAATAAGCAAAGCAGTTTTCTGAGAGACACACAATAGTACATTTTTATTTTATGGATTTCTTGAGAAATTCAACTTTTTCTGTTAGGTTCCTCAAGCATTCACGCAAGCTTACCTTTACCTCCGCAATAGCAACTTGCTATTAGCAAGTATGCTGAACACGTCAGTTTAACATTTTTTGTTTCTGTTTTTGTCTTTGTCTCAACTTATTTCATTATTTTAATCCCACTGTGGTGGATTATATGATATAGAGGCAGCGGAGAAGTAACTGTTTCTGTGTGGATTTACCGTAGACAATTATAGCTGGTAATGTTGTCCTTATCATATTAATAATGGAGTAAATACGAATGAGGAATTTTTTGTATTCAATAATAATCTATGGCGGTGTGGTATTGATTTGATCCAGTTGATCTAACCTATTATACTTCTTTTCTACCTACCTAGCAATCAATTGCAGCATCTTGTTCTTTTTCCAGTAGCAGCAGTGGTGACACGACTGTAGGACACAAAAATTATAGTTACCCGGGTTTGCCTTCCGATAACTACAGTTTACAATAATGAAGTTGTTAATCGCGACATCCCTTGTCGTCCTCATTGGTGTGCTGTCTATTGTATCGGCTAACAAGGTATGTGAAAATTTTATACATTCAGATACAATGCTCTTCATACAAATTATATCCTCTAATTTTGCAACTAGAAAGAAGTAAAAATGAAAATAGACCCAATGTTTGAAATCCTTCCAAATACAAATTTTTTCCCACTACTACCAGAATAACGAGACATAGGTAATTTTTTTAATGTGTTGGGTCGATCTCGATTTCCGAATAATCTGCATGCCATGGAAGATGGTGACATGGCATTGCACGGCAGCTGCTTTTATTCTCATGACCCCGAATGGGAAAAAGCACTGCATGTTTGTGTTTGTTCAGAAAAACATTGGAAACCATTATCATTACATTTAATGGTGATGTGATGATGTGTTTCTAATAAAAAATGATGGTCTGATCTGAAATATCTCCTTACATTTACCACCTCCTGCAATAAATGTGTCTTTGCTGTCGGTCTGTTCCTTTTGGGAGGGTGAACTCGGAAAAGTCAGAATAACGCAAAACAATCTACACACTGCATGTGGGTAGTTGTTTGCCTACCCACTACTGCAGTTAGCATTGCATGATGTGATAATAATAGGGTATAAAATGTGCATTGCATGCACGAATTGCTTGCGACTCATCATCAGTAGTACTGTCATTAAGAATGAACACCATTTTTCCTTTGTTTTCAGCGAGTAGCAAAGCCAATAATACAGGTGTACTATGAGTCCTTATGTGGCGACAGTCGTCGGTTTATACAAAGGCAGTTGTACCCGCTCAAGATGTCACCTCTTGGAGAATATTTTTATGTCGACCTCGTTCCATATGGAAAAGCATCGGTAAGAAGAATACGAAAACATTAAACAAAAAACGTCGTTGCTTTTTTGTAGTAAATGTCTGATGACAAACTGTTTGCCAATGACCAATTGCCATTGTCCCAATTTATTGAATACACCACTTAACGATATTATTGGAGTTTACCTGCTATATAATTTATGCAATTTACCTTAATGTTTCCTATTATGTATTATTATTACTTTTGTTGACTGGCAAAATGTTTAAATGAATGAGCATCAGTGAGAAATGGAGCTTCTCTCTAAATGTGCATCCATAATGGTATTTTTTTTATATAAAAAACAAACATCAATTTAAAAATGAAAAGGCCATCATTTTCTCTTGTAGTAGCATAAAAGTTCAATGACTGAATGTTAAAGATTTATCAAAACCGTCTCCAATAATGATTTGCAATATGGTGGTTGTTTTTTACTCTAAAAAATATAGACTAAACGGTCGGGTGGCTCGTACAGTTTCGATATTTGAATGAAAGCCAATCCCTTGAATTTGTTTACTGCTCAATGGCATCCAGTTATCCACCAAACGCATTGGATGATTGTGTATCAAATTTGGGAATTCAAACCGGTCTTAGGAATAGAATTGAAAACTGTATGAACGGAAATGAAGGCTCTGACCTGCTGGCAAGAAATGGAGAAAGGACACACACACTTAACCCAAAACTTTATTTCGTCCCTTGGGTCACATATAATGGTGTCTTCAACGAACAAAGCTTTCAGCAGAGCCAGTCGAACTTGAAAACTGCCATGTGCAAAGAGCTCCGGAATAATGGCCAAACTCCGGAGGCTTGTACGTTCGAAAATAGGGGAGAACGAAAAGTTCGAAAGATACCAGTATCTGAAGATTATTATAGCTATTAGAGAATAAATGAGTAGTGCATGTGCATGCGTTGCATGATTAGTTGATTAGCAATTATTGTTTTTTTCTGTAGTGCAGATTCTAACACTTCATGTAGTATTTTTCTTCTTGTTGTCGTTGTTGTTAATTTTGTTGAGATTTTAAGCATCAGAATAATGTTATGCAAATATTTTGTTTGTTATTAATTTATATATTGCACAGGCCAAAGAATTGAATTAGTCGAGGAAGCCAGACAATTGAATGACGGAGGTAGAAGTGGAAGCACTGGCATCAAGTGGTGGGTTCTTCAACCCAGTCAGTTTGCTGCAATCCTTCTAACATTCCATATCCTTATGTCCAAAACCAATGTTTAATACCGAAATTCAAGATCATATAGTCGACAATCAAAAAGACTTTTTTTTTATTTATTCTATTTGAAACATTTTAAGACAAACTGTATGAAAATCAAACTTTCCACATTTTAATTTCAGTGCAAACTTATCATTCATACTAATAGCAACTTTCCAAGATCTTTCTCATGATCCAAGAGAAATTAGGATCACATTTTTTTGTGATTTCCAAAAAATGGACAGTTATTACATCTAGCTTTAAACATGCAATTTTTCTCAAGAGAGCAATAATAAAAAGTTACAATTACATACATGAAAGTGGTCATATAATATTGGTATTGCTATAACTTATTTTGAGACATTATGATTACATATAAAAAATTGCAAAGAAAATGTGTAAGTAAAACTACGTCTTGGAGGGCCGCTTCCAAAACATGATCCTTTAAAGATTGTAAATTGAAATACAATGTAACGGGACTACTACCTCTATGTAATATGCAACTATGCGTCATCATCATTTTCATCAATAATCGCTTTACCTTTATCTTTTCTTCGTGACATTACTGACTGGATAAATCCCACGATAGCATTTCCATATTCCTAAGGAGCATCAAAATTCAATTCATGTAATATAGATTACATGAAAACTTCATAGATAAAGTAATACGGTATACACAATTTGCTGTGCAATGCATACGCTTTCCAGTAGTCACTGTTGATAAAAATAAATGCTGCCACGTGACTCCTGTTTACTGCGTACCTTAACTGCAAATACTCACCTTTGGATATTTTCGATAGTGCATCACATGTCCAGAACCAATGAATCTCACTTTATCAACTTTATTTCCACGTGCCTCTAAAATGGCTGCAAAGCGTTCAACCAGGTCGACTGGAATAAGCTCGTCGCTATCCGAGTACAAGAAGAGAAAATTGTGGTTTTCCATATCAGCTATGTTTCCCAGCCAGTTTGTCAACGGAGCTGATTCTATTTCACGGGATTCAAGGCAGTCTAGAGTGTCACCGTAAATGCAAAAGCGCACCGCGTTCTTCATATGATACCAAAATGTTTGGCATACCAGAATAAATATAACAAGTGCTGCAGCAACGAATCTGAAACTATTTAAAATGGTTTATGATTTTAGAAAAACATAATAACAGACAGGATACTTTATAGTGTTGCAGTTTGTTTCTGTGAACTTACACTTTAAGATTAGCAAAAATACTGAGCATGGCTCGAAACGAACGTTGGAGGCTACGAGGGCATGGTGCGGAATCGAATACAGTGCCTCTAATAATATGAGTTTTATTAGACTTGTCAAGCTCCTTTAAAATGTACGTGTACGTGTATGCTCCTCCGTTGGAAAATACGTGGAAAAAGATTGGATGAGAGTACAGGCCAAGGCCATCCATAAACTTTAAAATTTTCTGAGCCAATATTGGAAGTTTCTGGTTACCAACAAGGTGATATCGTACTGGGGTAATGTATCTTACCACTATGCAACTGTAAAGTAGTCGTAAATTGAAAATATATTACGAATAATACCAGACTAACGTAAAACAGACATTAAGATTATTATATATTATTTTTAAAAACTAGATTACCCTCTCTTTAAATAAAAATCTGAGTATTTGGACAGGTATTTATGCTCTGCTCCGGCCCAACCGAGAAGAACAATGACAAGTTTTTTTGCTTCAGAGTTTATGAAAGTACTAGTTTCTTCTCCCATTAGTCCTAGTCTTTCGAACGGGCTTAGATCTTTTCCATCTTCTTCGGTGGGAAATTGTACGTAAATGTCACCCTCCATTGTTCTATTGCAGTTCTAAAAGTCTAGCACCAAAACGTTTCGATTCCAAAATTATAAGCTTTTCAGTAAAATCTCGATGAGCGATGACAGGTAAAGTTGCTTTCTTGCTTCTTCATCAATCAAAACCCCTTCCTGTTTACTTCAATAAATTATTAAAATTATTATGAAAAATGACTTCTCACACATTTTTTACATGTGCGCACAACAAACCTCAGCGAACTGACTAGTAGGAGAACATACCACATTTACATACAGTAATATAGGTAAGGTAATAGGTAAATAAATGAAGGTAAATAATCTTATAATATCTATTGCACACGAGAAAATACAGCAAACCTGTGTAATATATAGCCACTCAACTTGGCAGCAAATCATCATCACATCAACAATGAAAAAGAGAGTTTGAAGGTGCAAGCAAGCACATCTTTGTGCACATATTTGTGAAAAGATTCTATATAAAAGAGTATATGAGTGTAGCCTACACTTTGTAGGTATAGGTAGGTAGGCTTCAAATTTGATAATTCAAGTCAAGGCCCATTCTTCCTATTATCTTCTGAAAAACCCAGAGCATTAAAAAGATGACATCGGTAGACGTACCCATTATTACCCACGTTCATGTCGCTGCATGCAGTGTAAATACACACTAACTAATTTAACTTTGAAGGACGGCATAACAAAAAGCAACAATCATAAAATGTACTTACAATTTTATACCTAATGTAAGTAGGTGTAATTTAAAAACAATGCAATATATGACTTAACATTTACACAAGTAAGTATTTTGCTGATCTACCAGTGGATAATAGTAGCGCACATCAGTGATTTGTGCCCTGCAACCTTAAGAACTATCCTGAAGAAAATATAAATAGATATAGCATAATACACTACAAGCAGGCGAAAATAACCAATTTTTCATACACAAACCCTACAAAGTTTATAAAATACCTAATACCTAGAGAAAATAGTACTGAATGTAAATGCAACAAGTGTACATAACTGTAGTATGATGAACAAGTATGTAAGTGTTGAGAATCTTTGTA
>JAHZMZ010001854.1:0-14923 GCA_027743805.1 Lepidocyrtoides sp. E14
CAATGTGCATATTCTCTCATAAAGTCGCAAAATACATAAAAATGAAGTGAATAATACAAGTAAAAAATTATAATGATGAGACAGTGACTGCTTCCCCACTGCACAATTCATAAAACGACGGTTCTGAACACCAGGAATTGCAATCCCAATCATCATGAGCTTTCTTTAGACACATAAATTTACGCCTCACCGTATCTACATCTTTCATAGAAAACGTTCTCATTGCAATTCGGTACTTTTTGTACGCAAAAGTTTTGGCATTCATCTCTCATATTGGAACTTAGCAAAATTTCATTGAGGTACGATAAACACAATAAACAAGATGGATCGTTTTGGTATACTGATTATATATGCAATTAAAACTGGCACAATCCGTAATGATTTTACTTATGCCAATATAAATATAAGGTCCAAATTCCAGAATCAGCGTGTTCATAGTTCTGTGTTCGAATAATTATTTAGGATCCGTCAAAGGAACACAAAACAACGTTTTTTTTCATTGGTTGGGTTGTGGGTTACGGACGTTTACAAATATTCCATTTCCGTTCGTGTTTTGTATATTTAAATTTGAAAATAGATAACGTGATGCGATTTTTTGAGTATGTACATACGTACATACCGGTAACGGAATAAAGCTACATGATTTTTGCATTCTCAATAATGCCAGTGACAAGTTGATTTAACAAAGCACAAAAATAGTGATAGTGGGCTGCATAATAAATACGTAATTGTTTCGGTCATGCACAGAATTAAATGGGTTTATGTCAAAATTGCTTTGCTTTGTAGCTGCAGAAAATGTATGTAGTAACTTTATGTCATGCCGTAGAGGTATATTATGCAATGCTAGCTTTCTCTTTAGCACTACTTTGTACGTTATTTGCTTGGCATCCCCATTAGAGAGGAGTGAAACTTTTCACCCTAGTATTTTGTGCTTTGAGTAACCTTATGGCCTGATTCCCCATCCCCGTGTGGCTCGCAGTAATAGCAAGACACAGTTCTCTGCTGCGGGGTTCATATTATGAAAATATAAACCAGTTCATTTCATACTGAACCACTTTCTTGGTGGGATCGACATATCTTTTTTCGCATCGACTTATGGTTCCTTCAGCTCAATGTTCTACGAAGAGCATTATTTCCCCTCCTACATAACTGAATTTCAGAGATAATTTGAAAATTGTCAACTGTGATGTCTCTTGCCTATATATTTTGCTATGAATTACTATTTTATTGTCCGATGTAACTTTGGAGCCATGTTGCAGCTAGATTGAATATTTTTCCGATCAACTACTTTTCTTGTAGTAAATGATAAGAAAAATTCAGAATCCCTCACAAAAAATATATATTTCTAGCACCACGCATACTTTTACAAAACCTAAATTCCCAGATAATCACTGGGAGACTTTTCATACATGTTCTCACCCAGTAAATGTTAACATTTTAGTACTGTTCCAGTTCCATAAGATCTGAACTATATACAAGCTGCAATGAAGTATTTTATGAATATTTTTAATGGCATGAGTCAGACGTTCCTTTCCCTCAAAAATGAAAAGAATCGAGAAAAAGTATGAAATGTAGATGCAATGGCAGAGACACTGGGGTGAGAAATTCCGACAGGCACAGGGTTGAATAGGGGTTGCATCCAAAGGTTGGTTACGTTAGCGTTTGTAATAAAAAATAGGTAGGTGGTTACAAGTTCTTATCATCTTTTGTCCCATGCATCATATAAAATGCAGCTTGGAACCAGATCAGAGAATCCCTATTCTATCATTTTTTTTCATAAAATGGAAACTGCGTTCCTGAAAGCATCTTCTCTTTCAGTAAACCATAAAAATTGCATTTTTTCTGATATAAATATTCTTTTCTGGAATCCAATTGCATAACACGGCACGAAAATATATATGTGAGAGTCTAGCATGCAATGGGATTATAATGATGAGAAAATGGGCTAGGGGAAAGTTAGACTACTGCTCAACCCGAAATCCGGTGTCAGAGAGAGTACAAAAGACAAAAACTGTTAAAAGAGTGTAAATAGAAGTACAAGGAACAATAAGAACATCACAAGAAAAAGTAATGGGATAAATGCATAATATTCAACAAGGGATCAATTCTCAATGCACCCTATTTATCTTGTGCTTTGTATCATTTTGGCTGTTGTCTTATAATAACTTGATGTTTTATCTCCACATGAAAGAGAAACCAGGCAAACTTTATATCGCGTCAGAATTTGTCAACAGAATAAAACCAGAAATCTGGGCGTAAATTTGTTCTCAAACTTGAATTCTCTCGCACTGCTAACAGTTATATGGAATTTAAACAAGTATATCGTTCATTTTCACCATTTCTGCAGTCAGCACTTCCTGAATGAAACCAACAAGAGCTAGAACAAGTACGGACTTTAGGAACAGTCCACATTTAAATTATGTATGGGTTCTTTAAAATATTTAAAATCATTTTCAGTTAAAGTTAAATGCAAAATGAAAGTACAAGTATTAATAATTGTGTACACCCATACACTCACAGTGGGGGTCGATCACTGGGTATCATCATTACTAAAAACCACCAAACTTTCTCTTTGCCTATAAGCAGTGGTGACAGTGAGAGTGAGACTGTGATGAAACTTTCCCATGGTTTATTGCGTAAAGTCTGCTGTAGGATAGGAAGTGAGTCATCAGGCCATTGAGATATGCTCCCATCGGCATACGATTCTAATAAGCAACAACTCTCACGTAATTCCCTCTTTCTTTTCCTACATGGTAATCAGGAGTTTGCCAGGCTATAGTATCTGAGAAATTGGTATTCTTATGATATAGAAAAGTGATTTGAAAGATTTAGTCATTCAGAGATCAAAAAAGAAATGAATATAACTGTGAGATAAGAGTGATATTGCTAGTTTCAGAAAATTTCTTACTCTTTTGAGTCAGTCAGTCAGAAATAGTGGTGACACATTTTTGCTTTGTTGTGGGCTTGTGGGGCTAGATTGCAATGTATATATAGCTTTATGTTATACAACTTTGAAATTTGAGTGGTGGAGTGGGGGAGTTTCCCATTCAAGCAGTGACGAGCTTTTTAAGTACTCTTGAGATTTACCAAAAAGATAATGTTGAGCTAGATTTACTGCCGTCTGCTAGGATGCCGCAGCCGACCAACAACCACTGTGAGAAGCAAACTTGAATGAACCTTTCTCTAAATTTTATGCATTTATTGTACATGTAGCAAGTTACACAACTGTCACTTTATCCGACTCTACTTATTACACTCAAGGCTTATATTTCGGATATTCTCACCCTTTTTATTAGGTACAACGACGGCATTTCTTCATTCAAAAAAATCTTTACGTTGGATCTCGTTGTCAACTTTCTAAAGTGAAACAAGTTTCACAGCTTCACTTTGTTGGTGAATAAACGTTAACAATTCTTCAATGGAGAATGGAGGATCCACTACTACTAAAATATGAAGGAAGTGAGGAATAACAATTCAGTGATATTGCTTGCTACAGCACAGTAATGAAAAGAAAAGGGGCGGAAAACAAGAGTGATACATGCATCCATTTTTTACCAACTTTTTTTGCTTGTTACCTCCTGCTGCTTGCCAAATGAGCCTGAAGTGCGGGAATCGTGCGAGAGTATCATTATTTTATTATCATCATCGTAATTTACATTGCACCACGTGAAATTTTAAAAAAATAAAGTATCTTGAAATCTATGAAAAGCATGAGCATTAAGAAGACCACAATTTTTTTCTGGTTTTATTTTCATGCACTTTCTCCAAATGAGAAAATCATTAGAAATGTAAGCAAAAACTGTGAGCTATCACGAAAAGTGATCGTGATATTTTCGTGATAAAAAAATACACGAAAATGAGAATAAAGAGGCGTGTTTTCGAATGATTTTAGAAACTGAAATATGCATACATACATACGTAAATAGGTGTACCAACCCGCTTATATAAAGAATTGATGCGTACTTGTATTAAAACTGAAGTAATAAAACGTGTTGTAAACTCATTCATTGAGTCTACCGTACATAATTAAAATCATTTGTGTTATTTTTTCTGGAAATGATCTGTCTCATTTTCGTAATTTCATTCTGAGAACTTTCACAAATGGTTTTCCGTTTTAGCTGATGAGTTTTAATATCCCAACACTTGACTAATAAAGCATGCGCTATGTTATGTAGTAGGTCATTACTACACAGCCTAGATTTTCATTAGCGGAAACTTTCTAGAGTATAAATACATTAAATTCTGCCTGCACAACAGTCAAGCAAGTGTATACGATGTTTGCATTAGGAATATGTATAGGAATACGTATATTTTCATAAAGCAGAAAAGTTGTTATTTCTAATGGATCATGATTGTCCAAAGGATGACGCGTGTTTTTATTTTCGATGAACCACCGTTTTATTGGTAGTGTCATACTTCTCGGCTGTATGGCACGTGCTTGCTTTCGCTATTGTGTACATTTTTCTACTTTCTGTCCACTTTAGGAATATCATCAAATCTGGAGTGTAGGGGAAAATAACACAATGTTGCAGTGACAATCCATATAACCATATCCCTAGGCAGAAAAGAAAACAAATCCAAGTTCAACCGAAATACATATTATAGTTAGATTCTAAAGACGCTTCTACAGACCAACATAGGATATGTAAAGCTTGTCACAGAAAAAATGAAAAATTATGTTCCCTTTTCATTATACTATGTACTTGACTGTTTTTATTGATGGTAGATGCTCTTATAGCAGTTTTAGCAAACCCTTTTAATTAAAAATGCGTGCACTGTCAAAGTTTCAAAAGTGCATAAATCACTCATTATTATAGAGCTATGCATATAAAACTTTCTCATGTGATCATGCAGCGATCTCATTTACTTGCATCTACTTTGATTTTACGACGACAACAACCACACAATTTTGTGTGTGAAAAAGTCAATGCTTTTTATTACCCGTCATATTTTAAAACAATGACAAACCCGAAAAGTTCTAAAAATAAACAACTCTGACTTAGTACCTAGTAGGAATTGCCAAGCTAATTTACATTTGTGTCCATTCAAAAGCTCGTAATGATAGAACGAAAATTGAGTTGCTGGCGGACCAAGGATATGAAGAACTGATCGGCGAGTGTGAGAGTGAGTCACCGTTTTATTTACTTAAATAGGAATTGTCTGACAGTAAGCTGCATTTGATTATCTTCAAAATGAGTCAATAATAATCGAACAGTAGTAGTTTCGTATTTGTTTGCTCATCTTTCGCTAAGAGGCTCTTTCTAGTTTTTACATTTCATAATACAGCAGTTGGTCGATGTGGTTGCATGAAATTTTATGGAGTAGTGCCGAAGGGTGGATGGATATTATGTACTCCATATATCAGTCGTAATAGCTATATTGCGATAAGAGATGACCATGAGCATCGCATCGTTTTGGTATGTGGAAATTTGGAAAGATACCAACCAGCAAAATCACATTTTACTTGTAGATTTTGTTGGTTTAAACGCCCTGTCCCTGTCTGGCATATTGTACAAGCTTACCATACATGTAGGCATAGGATTTGTAATAAGAGTTGATACTAGTCGTCAGATTAGTAACTTTTACCCTAGCTCTCATCAGAAAGCTATCAGCTCTAAGTTACCCTCTCATTAAATCAAGAAAATAAAGCAAATAGCCCCGACACTTTGTATGCAATTCCACACACAAAACTTGCCATGTTCATTTACTCTAATGCATACACTTACGTTTCTTTCAATAAGGACCAACTAGAAGTATCAAAGAGCGAACGGAAAGTTGAGGATGTATCACGGAATGATCAAATTCTCAGATCCCCTCTGTTTGTCGTTTGTCTTCTATCTTTTAATAGTTGTTTGCACGACGGCTTACATACTTGCTCTATAACATGCTCACTGTAAACAACTCTTGAAGCTTTCAAAATATAGAGAAAGTGAAATTCTAAACATTATATTATCTATATAGCTTCCATCCTGAATGTCCAGCTAAATCACATATATGCTTGATGACTTTACATTATTACATACATACTGAAAGTAAAAACAAATGCCAAAAAATCGTACCATGTTAAGTTGTGTGCTTTTTCGCCAACTACCGACATTAGTGTCACAATTTCGTAGCAAAAATAATGTCCATATTACGCTACGCTACAAACTGTATGGCACTATTAAAGTTGAAAAAGCAACGAGATGATGAGCAATAATGGTGAAAGAGTATGAGTACAAAATTAAAAAAGAAAAACTCTTTAGAGTAGCACAGATAACGTTGCAAATGTAGCACAAAGACTTTGGATACGTTGTTCTGTAGATTGTGATTGTGGTCGCGGGATTATTTTTTCTGAAAATGCTAACAAAATTGAACAAATACTAGAGCTTCCTCTTATTCTAATTAAGAGAAAATAGTCCTTAGAAATTTGCTCTTAGAAAGCACTGCTTTTACTGAATGAGTGAAAGCAAATAAATTAAAAAGGAAATCTTTCAAAGATCATATTAAAACATTCTTTTCTTATTGCATAAACTCTATTTAGAGAGAACCCATATTCGTACAGTATTATACTGTCACAGTCAAATGTACCTAATATACACTGCTCATTGAACAAAGCCTCAGTGATGCACATCATAAGGATTCCAATAAAGTCTCATTAATTCTACCCCGATAGAGGGAAGCTGAGAACCTTTAAAAACGTATACATAACTACATATATAGCTTGACATCATACTTCAAATTGGAACAAAGGAATCATTTTCTGTACTTTTACTGCGCGATGAACCTCGCTGTTTGCTGTTTAAAGACTCTTGTTCGTTCATTTGTGCATTTTATGAAGAACAGAAAGAATTGGCTTCTCTATATAATTTCTTCCTGTAATACTTTGCAACAGAATTTGTGTTACAACTACTTTACTGCCTGACGTCTATGATGTGATGTAGAATAGGAAACAACGGATTGAGGCAGTAGCGGTATTGTTATTATTTTACTATTACCACTAAATATATGAATACCACTTCCTAAAACAGGTCCTGTTTAACAATAGAGTATACCTTTCTTCTGCAGTATTATACACATAACAAATGGTTTCATTTAATGTCCAACTTCAGCCATGCCTACATAAAAACATTCTCGGGATTTTATTCGCTCTCAGTCCCACTCAAAGGTTCTCATCTAGACGACTCTCGACCATCTATAACCACTCGAGTTTACAATAAGTAAGCACAGAATTTCATTATCAACCCTCTCCCCTTCCTCAGTAATAACGCATCGGAGAGTTATATGTACATAAGTATGTCAAATTAATTGCTTTTGATTGTCTTTTATGAGTTCTCCTTGGGCTGGTTTAAAACTAATTTCCCTATTACGTAAAACGTAATAATGGAATATCTAAATTTCACAAATTGAAGTGAAACATTATGAAGCGTTGCCTCTCGTTAAATACGTAACCTCTGGTATTGGTCCTAAATCACAAAAGTATTCACCTAGAAAGCTACAAAATACATTTCCTTTTCTAAAGCGGCAACCATTTTATTCGACCAATTCAAGAACATATTATATTACAAGTTGTTATACAAAACGTGAATAAAGTAATTTTTTGTATTTTTAGTGATCTCCCATATTAGTTTGAAATGTTGAATCGTCGACAAGTACCAGGTCAGTGTATTCCTATACACAAAGACAATGATTACACGCATACTTCATAACAAGATGGACAAAGACACTAAGTATTACGACTTGTATGACTTACCGCAGCAGTAATGTCATGCAATGCTTGATGAAAGTAATTGGATAAATCGGAGAAAGTTGGTCTTTGAGGAGGACTAACTTCCCAACACTTTAGTATTATATCATTATATCTGGATGAAAATATAAGTAGCAGCTAAAGATAGCACTTATAGACCAAAGCAACGATTTAACTCTCATTTATGTTGTACATCAATGTATCAACTAGCTATGCATACAAACGTAAGTAGCTGAGGATCAGAGGAAGAGAATTTTAAAGAACTTACATGGAAATAGGGGCATGTTTTGGCTTCAGCATACGGAATCCGTTTTCCAGTTTGTCGACAAAATCTAACGTCCAGGACAAACCGGGATATGGCACCTCTCCAAGGGAAAATATCTAACACATTGTGAATTTAACGCCAAGATCAATTTATGGTTTGCACAAGACCTATGGTTGCACTCTTCTAACTTTTCAGATTTTATTTATAGACCTTATATATACTACCTCAAACAAAAGGACTCCGTACATCCACACGTCAGAAGCTGTAGAAAAATTATTCTCCCTCAAGGATTCAGGTGCCATGTAGCGCCAAGGGAGTGGCTCCTGGAAATAGAAATTAGCGTGTTTATCCATGAACGTTAACACAGCTATGTATTACAATTGACTTATTTACAAATAATATTCGAACAAAAGAGTCAGTGCACGCAAGATTAGAAATTACTATTCATGGTGCTATATATATCTCACCTCCTTCTTTTTTATGTAATTTATATAGCCATATAATTTCCTTCACCGCAAAAAAAGCATATTATTCAAGACTTTGCAATGCATTGGCATTTGACAAAAAGTATGCGCAAACACAATGAAAGCCTTCTAACTTTAATCATTGCTTTTCATTTTTTAATGCCAAACCTGTTTGCTGACAAGAAATTCCATGCCTTTCGCAACTTGGTGAGCATACTGCAGCAAGTTTTTAAATGTTAAGGTTAAGTTTGTTTCTTGATTGAGAAGATGTTCATGGCTGAAAGTGTAATAATAATAATTGTTTGCATGTAGCGAGCTACCTCATACTGTTACTCTTACAACAACCTCATCATCGTGCAAAACATTCATACATTTAAACACATTAGATTTTAAGTGGCATACAAGTTTTCTGCTTTGCCTTCAAAGTCCATTGAATTACCGCCTTGATTTTGCTCAGGGGATGAATAATTCTTTCGATTTGATCGTAGAAACTTCTCCAAGCTTCCTAAGGCACAGTACTCCATAAAAATATATACCTTTCCTAAAGGAAATGCAAGGAGTAACGTATGTACAAGGAAAAATCTAATTGTTGCGTGCAAGGTGAGCCTGAAACAGCTAAGTAATAATTGTATCAAATGGCATACTACACAAACCTCTTTGAAGATTTTTTGTACAAGCACCTTCCAAATTTACAATAAAATCATGTCTACCAACGTAACACAAGATTTTTATTTCGCCCATTAAGGATTGCAAGTATCCTCTTGTTGCATCTGCTTTCACTGTTTTGACTGCAACAGTTTTTCCCTTGCATAAAGCCTTGTATACAATTCCATACGCACCTGTCCCGAGACAGTGGTTATAATCTGTGCAAAATACAATCAAGCTTGGCTATTGAAATGATTGTTCATGTAAACGTGTACGGGCATGATAACAACTGATTGATCTGAAATATTACTAATGGCAAATTCTGCTGGAGATACTTCAAGTTCAAAGTTGTACGGCTGATCTGCAAACCCGTCTGGAAAAAACTCGCTTATTCTTTGTAAAGGCGACAGGGGTCTAATCGACGGGGATGAGGTCCTTCCATTCTTGAATTCTTTTAATTCAGATGTAGATAACATTGTCTAAAAGGTTTAAGAGTTGATTATAATTCTATCAAATCACTCAGTTGGAAGTAAGTAATTAGCACGTTTATGAGTTTTTACATACAACGCTGTTTCGACGATATTTGTAGAAAAAGTATGTTAGAGTAAAAACAGCCAAGCATGAAATTGCTACTATCAGTAAGGCAGCCCATAGTGGAACAGAAGTTAGTCTTCTACCTTGCTGTTTTTCATCTTCTAAAATATAAAGCAAGACACTTTGAAAAGAAAATAGGAAAATACAGTACAGAAGACATCATGCACGTAACTTTAGTTTTCCCATTGCTTACTTTTCAAACATTCAGTTCTGTTCCAATCGGCATTGCCACTTCTAAATTTTCCTTCTCTCCGGCATTCTCTAACAGAAATTTTTGGCCACTTACTAAATCCATAAAGCTCATGTATTATTTTAATGCATTCAATATCATCAGTGATATTATCGTCCAAAAGTTCTGAGGAAAAAAATTAAACCGTATTACGTATGGCTGTGTCACAATAAGCGAATTCCATTGGGGTTGATTTTCTTTAAAATATTTAATGATATTACTAAAACATTCGAGTCCACATCCATTCAGTTTGCAGCTCCCGAATTCTTTGTCATTGGGTGTGTGACACCAACCATTTGAGATCTAACGGAAGTGAGACTGCACTTAACATTCGATTGGGGAGTGATGCTGATAAAAAGGTATGTTTTACCTGAAATAAACCAAGGGTATATTGCCGACAAGGATCCGTTAGGTTGCTTTCAAAATAGAACGCTTGCTTCTTATTGATAGACGTATTAAAACTGCTTAGTTCCTCGGCAAGGCAAATCCCTTATTTTGCACAAAATTTTTAAAGCCTTTGTCCACTAATCTATGCCTAAATACATATTATTTGTGCTGTAAAAATGCTTACATTGATCTGCAAGTTTTTGGTTAATATTTGCATTATCCAGCTGTAATAAAATGTCGCATTTTTCAACGATTATAGAATCTGCAAACAATGGAGATGTTGTGAAAACAACGAAGGAGGCAACAAAGCACTTTTGCCAAAATAATATGCACCGAAACTCTTTCTGATGTTCACTTGAAGCCATTTTTACTCTGTCACATGGGGTTTATAGAAGTTGAACGATTGGTTTCAAATGTTATCACCTCAAGAGGAAATGAGAAAAATGGCTTATGAAGTCACTAGAAGCAAAAGTGGAACTAAATTTGAGAAATTGCAACCACAGTGTATGGTCTTTTTCTAGTGTGATGTGTTAAGTAGGCTAGCTCTGCTTGCTTATATACAACTCATTTCATTTGAAAATATAAAGTCAAAATGCAAAAAAGCAATAATTAAATACAATTAATAGACACCATTCATTAATAATGAGTCAACAGGATGTATGCAGTAAGCCGCAAAATATCAATGACCACGTTTTGTGTTTGTGTTTTAACCATCTATTAACGTTTGGCATTTCATCCATAAATACGCTTTCACATTAAACACAATATATGATATGGCTTAAATTCATTCAGGCAGTATTAGAGGGAAAAACAACAGCATTAATAGTCGAATAGTTCAAGTTGATTTTTTTTTTCATTTTTCATGCTAAAATACATCAAAACATAGTCCTTTTTCCCACGATGGTTACACTAATATCATGGCGTGGATGCAACAATGCAGGTATTTTAGTAAAGAGCAGCAACAATCCGAATTCGGATGAGACTCTGCTCTGCGTTGTGCACTTTTCCGGAGTGGCCTGTCACCCGCCACATAGAGACTCGAGTAACACCCCAATGATAAATAGTTTTACAGGTTCCGGCTCGTTGACGAATGGCGTCTGTACCCAAACAATGCATTGTATTTGGTCACTTACCGTAACAGCGTTTATATGCGTACACCACCATTTTACTTCTTCTTTTATTCAAACAACCGACTACGCAAGCAAATACCCGGGTATATTCCTGCTTGAATTTTCAAGATTAAGTTGGGATGAGTATCAGCAATATACACACTATAGACTCCAAATACAGACATTCACATTCAGCATCAGTACTTCATATTCTCTAATCTTGTGGTTCAAAAATGAAGTTTCTGTTTGTTTTGTAGGTAATGCAAGTATTTGAAGTATTAGCTAACCGTTCATTGCACATTCCCATTCCCATTTTGCTTACCATTTTAATTCCAAAAATGATATTCAAAAATCTACTTAAAGTTTTTCCATTTGTGAAGGAAAACCAAGGGGCGAAAATCTTAATGTTTCCTCATAATCTATAATCCTCCAACTGCCAAAAGCATACTTTGCAAAGAAATAGACCACTTGTCACAGGGAAAGTGTCATTGCAGCAAAGTAAATATTATTCAATCTAACGCGGTGTATTTATATGTGCGTACATGAATGGCAGGTTTTTTCCTCCACTTCCTCTCTCCAAAAGCGTAGTTTATGTTATATGCAGTAGTTTTGTTGAATATTTTTTTGAATCACCAAGTTTCTAAGTAAAATGCATACCGTGAAACCATAAACTAAACCAAAATGTTGTATAAAAGTTCCAGGCTCCCTTAAAGTTGTATCATATCTGTCAGCTCTGTTGTGTAAGTGCGTTATTGTTTGTGCGTAGAATTGTGAGTTGTGAGAATTCTCTCCAGTGCACTACTGCACTGCTTCCCATTTTACAGTGAGGGGTACAAAGTAAATGGAGTGAACAGGAGTCGGGCTGGCGACGACGGCGAGAGCGGCGGGAAGTCTTATACTTTGGCAGGGTGGTTTTTGCCATGATCATTATTTAAAGCATATAAAATCGGTTTTATTCAAGTACCGACCATAATGCAACCGTATGCCAGGGAGGTTGCAGGAAAGTTATTTATGATGATATTGTTTTGGTTTGCAGGAAGCATGCATAGTGGATAGGGTGCTGCTGCAGCACTTAAGAGCAAAAATAGTTGCAACCTCGCTGCGAGCCCTTTTAACCATGTCTACGTATTCCCGTACGAACATAGCAATAAGAGTTAAGAAAGACCACACTGCCGCACACTCCGACTGTATTCATAAAAATAATCATAGTCCATAAATCTGATTTTGGATGAGCAACTTCTTACTGAATGGGTTGAACACAAATGCATTCCTTTTTTTCTCATCGTTTTAAAATCATAATGCGCCCATTTATTACAGAAATTAAAAATTATAAATATGGGATCGGGATACGGTTTAGAATAAAACGGCAGGCGTTGTAAATACATCATCATGTAGCTCATGGCAAGCTAATGGACTTTTATACACAAGGTAGTGAGCGGCATTATCAGTGAAGTGTTTTTGACAGAAAAGATTAGACAGTCAATATAGGACGTGATTTACGTCTTCAATTTATCACTGCTAAATACATTTATAATATATGAAATGAAAAGTTGATTTTGACATTACACAATTATTAAATAATTAAATGGTTCCGTGTTTATGGGTTTCATGAAGAAAATGAGAAGGTTCATCAAAAAATATACAAGAGCAGACTCAGACACACCAATGTCATTTATCAGAAACAGTAATCAATAAAACAATTTATCTGTGTGATAGCTCCTTTATTGTGTTAAAGCTGTGAGCGCGCATGAAATCTTTGAGGAACATTGCATAACATTCAAAGTTACCAGTCCATTTCGACACTGAATTGTTCAAGATAAGGAACCGACCAGGCAGAATTCACGTGGACACTATACTCAATAATGTACACAGATTTCATTATACATATTATTCAGTAATTTTCTGCAATTATTGTAACAATTCCTATGTATCAAGATCAGGGCTATTTCCAATAAAATGTAGCACCAGTATCCAAAAGATAACAGCCAAATAGACATCACTTGGAAAATTCATAATTCTGCATTCTATTTTTACATGCAATCACTTATTTAAGAATAAAAATCCAAGTATATTCTTTTCATAGTTTCTCCAACGCATTTCTTTTAAACATGAACAAGTTCGCCTTTTCCGTTTTAATTACCAGTGTCATTGCAGTTTCTGTTGGACTTGACTGTTCCCATATAGTTACCAAAGAGTCGCAGGGTGTGCTCAACTGGCTTGGTCAAATGAATTGGACGATACCAGTTTCTACAGGACCCTCAGGGTGGACTCTTACTCTATATTTCAATCAAAACTTTACCGGTGTCGGGGTAAGATGAACCATTACTTGGGGTGTTGGGGTAGCAGTGAAAAGGCCACTTGCAAGCTTTGGATAATTGTATATCATTGAATTAGTCGTATATTGTGTTTGTAATTTTTATTTTACAGGTGTGGGAAGGATATGTAAGTTATAATGGATCAGAGAAATGGGCCGAAATCCGAAATAGAAATGAATCCGACGCACAATTGATTGCAGGTGAAGAGAAATCAATGAGATTTCGAATTAACTATGGATTGCAAATTCCTCACCCTCCTGAGCTTATTTCTTTGCGATTTCAAGACATTGAGCTGTGTAATTAGATGAATCATTCTTTCGCCATACAAAATGTCATTCAAAATAAAAGTATATACAAAATTTTACTGTCAATTAAAAGGATTGTTCAAGTTTTTTATTACAAAAAAATCTCAAACTCAACATATTTGCTTTGTACTCTGTAAGGAAAAAAATGTATCATCTATTCTTCTCTGATTTCGTACAACCGATAGAAAAACTTTTCCGAGTTCTGTGTAGTAAAAAATTAAATTCCCCCTATCATCATATCATTTTATTCTCCCCTATTGTACGGCTGCTTTCACAAATAAAAGACACTGTAAAAAGTTCTTCGTAGGAAAAATAACACCTGCCAAACTGTAATAATCTCATTTGATTTGCTCTCAAGACTGGTACTCAAGAAAATATACCATGAATGGCTTGGTAAACAAATGTATGTCGTATTAAGTGTAAAAATGCAGTTGGTGAAAGCATAGATGGATATGTATGTTCGTGCTTATAAGATGAATAGCATGAATAGCATATAATTTGAAAGCGATTCGTTGTGAAGCATCCAGCTCTATTTTCCCAGAACCTCTACATTGATAGATTATGATTACATATTGGTTCAAAGAAATAAATTTAGCTACAGTTCAGTTGAAAAGCGGAGCAGAAAGTAGTATATATGCTTATTTCCCCTACCCGCATCTTTCCCTAGAAATATATCCATGTGCTATACGTACACACTAGTGTAGAGATCGCGTTCTGCTTATGTTGCTTTTGTTGGCAAAGGAAAAGCCTGATTTCCCGTCTCCTTCTGTTTTGCTTCATCATCAAATGTTTTCATGCTTGGTAAATATATGCAGAGAGACGTAGACTTTATATGTACACCCCACCATGAAACACACTTTTTTTAGATATGTAGTTTGATATAT
>JAHZMZ010001855.1:996-13231 GCA_027743805.1 Lepidocyrtoides sp. E14
TATGTTACCGCCGTTTTATGGAAATGGAAGAATTTGCGTGCCATATGAATGGTTTTATGTTTATGTAATTTACTTGCAAATTTATGTAAGCTCAATGTAAATTTCAATTGTCTGTTATGTGTGCTACTCGAGCACAGCTTGTTGCTATTTGTATTGTATTGCGCAAAATTATGTAATTTGTGCTCCCCCTTGTAACTCGAGCAGTGTAGTATAAAAGCTAGGTGCGCTGGAGTGGGAGGAGTTAGTTGTTCGTTGGCTGTGGAGCTGTTCACTTGTCCAGAAAAATAAAGTCCACATTCTCCATAATTAGTGAAAATACGTGTCGCTTGGTCTTGAACTGTTATTTTGTTCATAGTTTTGAGCCTGGATTCATTTGTTTGTGAATTCCAAGCATATCCCTTTCATAAGGGTGGTCCTATAGAGTTAACATCATTTTGTTGCCAACAGTTTGTGTAGCTTTCGAAGGGGGCAACAGTATACATATTGTTATGTTGGTATGTAAATATGTGCACAGGTAATACGAATAGTATCCCTTCATTTGATATCTTTGTTACAAGCTGAGACACATTGTATTCCAACATTCCACAACTAACAAAGGACCAAAAAAATGAAGCTAAAACGCAACTTGACTTGAGCCTTGAGCTCACTCAGCTTTGATGAGAAAGGGTGTTGCATTGCGTGATATTATTCTCTCTAGTTTTTGTAACTTATACTTACACTAAAATATGCAAGTAAAGCAAACACAGAATGAATAGTATTTTTTTCAAATTCAAGGTGTCTTTTATTATCGATATAACATGAATTTTAATGCGTGGATATGTATACATTGCTTGATAAGGAGAATTGAATTAAGTAAAAATGGCAATAATAGGAAACATTATTCTCTCGTTCTACTTAATGATGCGCTTTATAATATGCTCTTGTGCTGATGACGATGATGATGATTCTTAACTGTACTTTGCAGTTTTTGTGCATACACAATAATAATCGCAAATATGCTAGGAAAAAATGATGTGCCGAATTTCATGAGGAGTGTACAAATATTGGAGAGATAAATTTAATTCGATGAAATTATTGGAAAGTATAAAAGTTCTGCTGAGCAATTCTGTTGTAACAAATTAAACATTGGTTGAACTGTACAGTCCGTGCACAGGAAAGTAAACGAAGCAAAGAGATAGAAGATGATTGTTGGGCAATAAAATTTTGACATTTGTCAAAGTTTTATTGCCTGAAAAGTAGCTGAAGGCCAGTGTATGAAAATGTTAATGTGGAAAATGAAAATATCGATAAAAATTATAAAATTAAATATGTTGATTAGTTCACAAGTGTTTATGATGGTGCCCT
Organism: Lepidocyrtoides sp. E14; assembly: GCA_027743805.1. Lineage (NCBI taxonomy): Eukaryota > Metazoa > Arthropoda > Collembola > Entomobryomorpha > Entomobryidae > Lepidocyrtoides > Lepidocyrtoides sp. E14. The sequence continues at coordinate 2,341 of JAHZMZ010001855.1, forward strand.
TATACTATCCAATTTACTCAAAACATCAAATGGAATCTCTACTTAACTAACGACAATGCAATAATAGAATATTTTACCGTGTACCTCAAGCTGCGTTTTGAAGTCATTACCACATGCTAATAAAGTAGCGGGTGCCAAAAAACTCGAATGCATTCAAAGTAAAGTCTTCATTTGAAGACAGTTTTTTACTGTAACTTTGAACTAATTGTTGCTTGCATGTAAGAGCGCATACTGCAAATGCATGTAAGTAGGTTAGGGACAAAATATTTGTAAAACTTATGATGAAGCAACTGATTTTATTGCCGACCGTCTTAACTGTCAATAATAATTAGTTTACGATCTTAACTGCACCGAACATACTTGGAGTACATTAGTTTGACGAGTAATTATATTCACCATTAGTGTAGTGCATATATGCATACGTAAAACTTTGAACTGTCTATATAGCTTATATGCTTGATTTTAATCAGGATGATAAATGTTTTATCCTTAAAGAGACGAGAACAAACAGCAGCACTATTGAAACCAAAGACACATGCATAACATACATAATATTTTCATGACGTAGCCAATCATTTAAAAAATGAAAACTAAAACTGTTTGTGTCATCAAGTCGTCACAAGTGTCATCCTCAATTCTCAACTCGTAGCAAGCTGGCACCATGTACTCACTTTAACAATCAAGTATAATTTATGCTGCTTAGTGCTTAACCATCATAATTGAAATTGCACTAAAAATTTCCCGTCTTAGTGTTAGCGTTTCTTGAATCTAATCTGGCCGACAGTAACAAAGCCCAAGAAAACTATTTACTGGTCTGCATGCATCATATTTTTCTAATGTTTCCAATTCCCTGCATTTCTCTTCAGAATGCGCTCCTTAAAATCGAGCTTTTAAAGCATAGCTCATAAGCATACTGTTTTGAAATTCCAAATGGAATGCCAATTATTTGCAAATCATTTTGATGATCTTTTTGTGCCCTTATGCAAAGTCTGAGTGTATGCACCATCATAACTATTACATATTTATCAATACAAAATGTACCGTTTTTGGCAGGTTTTTACTAATCCTTTTTATTTATTGTTTCTCTTTTATATAATAGAGCCCAACACCATCAAGTGAAGTTGCCACTGTTCCCCAAAAGAAATACAGGGAAACATGTAGCGGACACGGACGAGCTGTGGCAGGAAGATGCGTGTGCAACAAAGGTAGTTTAAAAACACGACAGCATATAGTATTTGCAATTCAAGTTGACAACTGATCATACCTAAGGCAGCCGAAAGAAACACAATTTTTTATGTGTAGAATCTAAGGACATGGCCAAGGAATAATGGGGTGTTATAAAAGAACTAAAAAGTTTTTATAGCATAATTACCAGCTCAACGTTCCTTATCCTTTGATCCTGCATCTTTGAACAATGCAACTCATATGTACCTATATACTTTACCTACACAGTAGCTACTATTGACTTTATGACTTTTCACAAGGCAATAATAATATGTAATATTTCTGCGATTACTTAACGCTTGCTCTCCGCAATAAAAAGTCATTATACAGTGTTTTCAAAATAAAACATTAAATTTTTTAAAAAAATATATTTTACTCACATGATATCGGCGAATACTGATAATCTAAATGAAAATGATTAATTGAAACATGCTGATTAAATATGTGCAATGCATTATATGCTTGAGATAAACTACTACTGGCTTTGTAGGTATTTTCTTTTTGAAACTGAAAATTTTGTAGCGTTCATTTCAGTGACAAAAACGATTAAAGCCTTTGCCATTTACAAATTCCCCTTCAATAAAATGCGATGTATCTAGATTTGAAGAAAAAGTTGTAAAATTGCATATTACCCGGATATACTATAAATTATTGGGTATTATGATGATGATACAACGTTGGAGAGAGGTGATGTTCAGTACCTTACTTATTTTGTGATTCGCTAAAGAGGGATTTCTTGGTATTTTTTCCTACACTACACCACATCATATCACATTCTTCAATGTGACTATACTTTTTATTGCCTATACAAAATACTACTTAAGTGGCGACCTTTTACATGAAATATTTTCCTAATAATTACGATAATTTATGATCATGAACATGGAACAAACACGAGAAGTTGTAAATTACGATAGATAATACTCGACTTATGATATTGAGAATGCTGCCATGTACAGTGTTGCAATTGCAACATAATGATGTCCTCTAGCTCTGGTTATCATAATTTTCCCTATGATTACCTCTCAATTTATTACTATCATTTTTCAAATTACAGGCTTTTGGGGCCAGCGTTGTCAGTACGAAGATGAATGTGATGGCGAAGCAGAGTGTGGAGGGAATGGCAAGTGCATTGATCTGGGTGGAACTGCATTACCTCGCAAACAATGCTTTTGTATTGCCGGATTTCACGGAGAAAAGTGCCGGAAGCGAAATGCAGTCAAATTACCTATTGCTGGTCAGCCATTGGACTTGACTAGGCATACCAAGAGGGAGTTATCTGATCGGCTGAATCTTTATTACAAGGTATTTCAATAGATTGAGTCAATGTTTTGGCTAACGATCAGAAATCTAGTAGAGTAATGATGAAAATGAAAATTGCATGCAGCAACGCAATGTCATGTAAAAAGGCTTTTTCAAGACCAACTAAAGGCGTAAGATTATCGGAATCCTTTTTATTACAATTTCAGATTATTCCTGCGGCACAAGAGGACAAAAAAGAAATTGAGTTTGTTCTAGAAATTACTGGAACGTCTTATGGCGCCATTGGATGGAGTAAGTGAATTTGACACATTTTGCATTCTGGATTGTTTGCCAAATTGACAATGCCAATAAAAACAAACTAACAAAATATATGATTTATTTTTAAGGACCGAATGGATTTAATAAAACTTGTCAGCGATGGCCATTTATCCAAGAATCAGAAGAAGTTCGTGCTGCAAAGAATGCAAAGATTTCTCAGTCAGGAAGGTAGACTTCACTGTTTGTACATTAGAATCTTTGAAAAAACAAAAAAAAAAGGTTTTTTTTAAAACTGTTCTTTGTGGTAAAAAACAGTGAACCTCAACCAGAGGCGGAAGCAGAAGCCGAACCAAAATCGGAAAGCGAACCTGAGCCAGCAGGGGATGATCATGATCATTACAAGGGTGCATAAAATTTCAAAATTCTTATGTTTAACAAAGCTCTGTTAAAAAATAAAACATTACCGACAAAATATATTATTATATTAAATCCAGCCCATGCCGAGCCAGAATCAACGGCCGAAGGAGCTGCCGAGCCTGAAAGTGCTGCAGAACCAAGCTCGGGTGGAAAACATAAAAAGGGAAAGCATATTAGCGACCACAGTTATAAAAATGATCATGATAATGATGACCATGCACACGCCGAACCAGAATCAGCAGCCGCCGAACCTGAAACTAGTGCAGGTAAACGAGCAATTACAAAACTGTAGACGTATTCAACCAGCTCACTGGAAAAATACTACTTTTCTACTAATTTGTCATTAACTTTTAAATAGAACCGGAATCCGAACCTGAAGGAACTGCCGAGCCGAAAGCAGCTTCTACCACTGATAGTGTTTCGAGTGCAAGTAAGCTCAGGAACAAGTTGAGAGAGCATAAGGTACCGTCAGGCTCCGATGTTCGTGTGGAAACATCATCAATTTCAGTAAGTAGATCAACCAGACCAAGACAAAAGCGTTCTCCAGAAGATGCCAAAGCAGAACCAGGTAAATCACGTGATTACACTTTTTTAAATTATTTTTTATCATATGAAATGATCATTCAGGTAGTATTTACGATGTAAATTGCTCATAGAACCAGAAGGCGAACCCGAGCACGCTGCCAGTGAGCCTGAGCCGGAGTCGGGAGCAAGTGAACCAGAACCTAAAGCTGAAGGCGAACCTGAACCCGAGGGTAAGAAGTATGGATTTCAGTTGGATTTTTAAAAAAATGTTGAAAACTTTGAGGCTCATCATACTATTTTAATAATTGTTCTTCAGGTGAACCTCATCCGGAGTCAGAAGCCGAGGCTGAACCTGAGAGCAGTGGCAAAGACTCTCATTATCAGTCAAAGGGGAGCAGTTCCAACCCAAGACAAGAGTTACTTCCTTCTGAGGTATACCAACAAAATGCAGCGATGACTTTAAAAACTATAATAGTTATAAATCAAGCATGCGAGCTAAAGCATAACTATTCACAAATCAACTTTTGATTATACAGTGGGCTCCAAAACTGAAAGACTTCCATGCTATGGACTGCATTGATTTAGTAATGGGAGCTGCCAGGGGAAGCTTATCTAGAATTCGTGACTATTACACAAGAGATAGGTCGACACCACGTTTGGACACATTCTGGGGAGGAAAGGAAGACATCACATCTTCGACGGGATGGGAAGAAGATGGAAAAACTATTCTTATTTTCAGAAGACGCATACGATCAACTGATGCTGCTGATCATGATCTTATTGGTGACATGCATGTTATCTGGGCAAGAGGTCAGGAACCTGGCGAATATAACCACAGTCCCAAATCAGGCCTAGAAAAGGAGAACCCTCATAAACCAAATTTTTATGCTCCCGATGAAATCAAGTACCATGGTCATGGCGGTCAACGGGGCAAAACGAGAATTGATTTTCTAAATGAACAAGGTAAACTGCTCTTAATATTCAAATCAGTCAGTATTGTGCATATTTTTCTGGACATGATTTGGGATAATTATTTTGCTTACAGTTACTGGAAGAAAGAAAATCTCAAAGGGAGCATGTGAGGACAGCTGGGCTCATCCCCCAGGTTGTTCTAATCAAAATACAGCAAAGCCCTGTTCGTACAATGCTACATGGCAGTACATTCCAGATATTGACTCTGTTCGTTTTACAATTGAAACACGCCGTGCTGACCGCTGGACTGGAATTGGATTTAGTGACGACACATTTATGAGAAAGTCTGATGCTATTATCGGCTGGGTTCAACCCTCTGGACAATTTTTTATGATGGATACCTACATGACTTCCTATAACATTCCGCCTTTGGATGCATCACAGGTAAATTTTTCATTCATCACTTTTGGTAGTCATCATGACTGATTTGGTACTGACTAAAATACGTTATCTTTTGTCCAGGACATTTCCAATATGACGGGGAAATATAGTGATGGAATAGTCAGGTTATCTTTCCTCCGCAAAGTTGTGACAGGCGATGCCAAGGACATATCTTTAGACGAATGCCGATTCTTCCTTTTCCCAATCTTGGGTGGAACTTACCACGCGGTGAACAAACGCATTGGAAAGCATGATGAAGTCCCAGTTGTATCAGCTCAGAAAGTGTGCATCCCTAGAACCTGCACTCCTGTTCGAATCAAGAAGCCGGCTGAAATCCGGTATGCTTTTGACATTAAACTTACTGGTGGATTTGGCAGCAGCTGGACAGCTCCCACAAAGGACTCGGAGGACTTTAACAGACTAGGAAATCGTATCGAAACTGATTTGGGATCATCATTGAAAAGTATTCCAGGGTTTGGTCGTCTGCAGCTAAATGAAATCAAAAAGTAAATCAATCGATTAAAATGATCTTTCTTTACTTTTCTGTGCACAATGTTGAAGGGTAAAATTTATAATCTCCACTGTCAATAGGGATGGAGAAGGAGCAATTGCCAAACTTGAGCTTATGGTGACACCGGAAACCGAATTGGCAGATCAAAACAGAGTTGAAAGAGCACTCAAGGAAACAATCCAGACGGGAAAAGTAGGGAATCTTCAGTTGGATCCAACGTACTTGCAACTACAAGCACCTGAAGTTATTAACGAGGAAGACGAAGATGCAATACAGACAGCCGTAGCTTTCGGAGGAAAACGTCTTTGGATTGTACTGGGTTGTGTGGCAGCTTTGATTCTTCTAGCCATAGTTCAAGCCATCCTAACTATTTACAAGACAAGTGGGAAAACTTCGTCTCACAAGGTTGAGCTTACTTCGTTATACCATTTTGTTGTCGATTAGCACAATTAGTCCTAACGATGATTGGCTGACTAACTTTAGTAGAGTGTAGAAACACTAAACAAAAAACAGTTTTTATTATGTGCTATCAAAAAAACCGACATGCAAATTATAAAATATTAACCTTCGAAACTCTATCGTTGTGTTGTAAATGCTCTTACAATGCTCTTATTCTCTTCTTTGTGCTGCTGCTGCTGCCGCGTTCTTTCTCTTTTGGACGTCTAATCAGGTCGTTCCAAATGCAATTGGAAATGAAATGGGTCCAGCTTAACAAGAATTTAAAACGTGTCCTTCTCTTTGACACGGTTCTCTCTTTCTCCAAGTTCTTCCAGTAGGCCGGTGAATGTTAATTATCTAGCAGTAATCCCTCTGTTCCCTACTTTAATAGTTTAGCGTATTTTACTTACCTTTAAAAGTCCTTTCTCAGTGCTTTCTTCTTTCATTCTTTCTTTGTCCTTATAATAACTCATTTCATTCATAAAAACTACCGAACCGAGTTTTCACCAGTTAAACCAATACTCTTGTAAGAATTTAATCCAACTAATTTTCAGTTGCCTTGCATGATTAACATACTTTACTTAATTATATCTTCATATTTTGTTTATTTTGCTTGTATTGTAGTGCTTACTTTTTAATCATACGAGTAAGCGATTTTTGATTATTATGTAACGGGACATGTGAACTAATTTAATAGTGCTTTTAAAAAAATTCTCATGCTAGAAATTTGTTAGCATGCTATGCATTTGTATTTGCTACATTTTCTCCCTAGAGTATCAATGTTTTTAAATGCATGTCGTTTTGATTTTTTTACAACAAATTTTATTCGAGTCTTAAAACTTGTGACTTTTGTCTTGACAGGGCTCTCCTTCAAGTGGTTCAGGAATGGCGTGGCGAGACTATTCCGAAACAAATTATGGTTATGATGCATACGATGAAAAACATTACGGACATGGCAATGCAATGCCCATGACGGCAACCTCTCCTCCAGTAAATTACCAAACTAGCAGTGGTTATCACACTTATCAAGCCAATCATAATGGAAATGGGTATAACAACCATCATCCCACCACAAATATGTCATTGCCACGACCTCAACATCAACTTCATCAAACGCAACAGCACCATCATCATTCCAGCCGCCACAACGGAAATAGCAGTGCCATGGGAGCTGGCAACGGAATGAATGGAGGTGCTTCAGCGGCGGCGGCTGCGGGTGGTGCCAGCGCAGCAAATCCTGATTTTTACTTTATGCCGAGCCAACGAAAATACTCAGGGGAAGTAGTTCGGGTGTATGTAGACCATAATAAACGATAAACATTAATTTTATTTTTTTAGTCCTTGTTTTTTTTCAATTAATGTTATTCTAGTAATAATTAACTGAATGAGAAAATTTAACACTTTTGCAAAAAAGGCCTTTTTAATTCATTGGTGTTTTGGAGGTTCAACGTTTGTAAAAAGTATATTATAATATTAGGGTACACATGCATATGTCCAGAACCAAATGTAGTCATTTTTCTTTATATTCACTGAACTACTTAAAACTATTTACTGTAAAAAAATACAATTAACATTAGCTATTAGTTTATTAGTAAATAACTAATAATAATTAACTTAAAAAATCATTGATGTTTTGGACCATGCAACAAATAAAGATGCATATATTATATTAAAATTTAATTGAATGAAGATAGTTTTATAAAACTGTAAGGACGTAAAATTGTAAGATAATAATATTAGCTTAATTTTAATTAAAGAGACGCAACGACAATGTACATTAAGCGAGGTGAAGCTATACAGAAGGGGCACAAGTAATGCACTGATTTTTAATAGTTTCTTTCCCAATCTGTACTATCATAATAACTTTAGTCATTTTTACTACACACAGGATGATAAAGATATTATTTCAATGAGTTATGTGACTGGGAGGCGTAAGAGCGTATACCTAGTTATATGTATGTAGTAGTCGTATTAGTAATGGTATTTTTTAGCAATAAAACTTTTGACATGATGAGGAAGTAATAATAATAAGAATTAGATGAAAATTAAGTTTAAACTGTAACAGCGTTTACTACGGCAGGAACTAACACTGAAACAAATATATTTTCATTGCACATAATATGCTGCAATTAAACCGTTATTGCTACTTGCATGATAAAAAAAAATATGTATTTTCATAATGACAGGACAATTCATTAGTTTGTCCTGCAATATCGTAATTTGGTTTTGCAAGTTGTATTGTAATGGAAAGGTACAAACGAGTTGTACTTTATAAACTTAGCAAGATTTGTGATTTTTCGTGCAAGTTACAATGCGAAAAATATTGAACTTGATGAATGTATCAAAGTTTGTAGAGTTCATCTACGTGACTTGCTGTAAAATTTCCTTCACTACATGTTGGAACTGATTAATATGCAAAAATAAAAATTAGTATAAGTGACTACAAAATGTACGAATTCGATATAGACTTGTGTTACTGATAAAAAAAATTAAAATTGCCATGAATAAAAAAGGAATATTTCATAAAACATTAACTTTATTGATCGTTTAAATCGTTTTCTTGTGCTGACATAATACTTACAACATTTTGTGCGCAAAGATTAGATACATTGCTTTAAAATTCTGGATAACAACTGTTTCAGTAAGTACCAATTTCCTGCTTTTCTTCAACTGTCTCAAGATCTGAACCCATTTCAACAATATCTACGGTGAAATTCCTGGGTTTTTCTGCTGCTCCTTTAATTTTTGGCTTGACATTTTTCAAAGAATCCAAACTTTCGCTCTCATCATGGTCGTGTGATGACATTGATAAATTAGACATCTTATTCCCAAACGTACTTGTCGAGCTGGGCTCCGTCAGTTCAGAAATTGGAGTTAATGCTAGTCGTCTAGTTGACTCGGTTGAAACCACTGCGACGTGCTGATGATCAACTGAATGGGATTCGGAATCAGCAGTGGTGTCTGTTACAGAATGGATTTCCACCGTTGGCTCTTGCTTCATCAACTTTTTGAATGCTTCAACCCTGCTCGTTAGTGCGATTCTCAACCCATCCGGAATTGAAAGTAAAGGACAGGTTGGAAACTCTTCTTCGTAATCAAGTGCAGACTCTGTTGATATACATGCATAAAAAATATTTTGATAACTTTCATTATTAGCGTCACTAGTATTTTGTTGGTGAGACACGACGACATACGTACGTGGACGCTCTCCATTAAGCCATTTCTCAAGGCTTTGAACTTTTTCTGGTAAAGCAGAAGCAAAATGAATTCGAACGCTCTTTTCCCAAGGTTCATGCGGACTTTGAAGCATATTCCAGATTGAATCCAGAACTCGTACGAAAACGCCTTGATTGTACAATTCACATTTTATACTGCCTCCCTCACTGTTCTCCTCTGCCTTCTTTTGAGGACTGGCAAAGTATGGAGTCGGTGTGAACAGCAATGCTATGAAGAAAATATTCTTAAAGCGTAAATTTGAAAAACGTTAAAGTTGCAATTATTACTGATTTCAATTAATAATAATTGTATCTTTTGAAGCTACATTGCAGTTTGATTAGAAAATTCATGATATAGGATGGAGGAGCTTCCTCGTTTTCTGTGAAGTTCCAAGGAATTGAGCTCACACAAACATTTCCATCATAACTTAGTAAGGGATGAATCTCGAGGGAGTAGCTGACATAATGAACTGCTGGACAAGAAGAAGGGAAGTTGGCAGGAAGTTGGAGATCAAATAGAAAAAGGCCATCTTCATACGGTGTCTTTGAAGGGCCAACCATCAATACTGATATGAGATCCTACAAGAAAAGCATAATAATATGGGAAAAGAACGTCTACATCGCATCTACATTATCCGCAATTAGTACTCTTTCCATTGTTTTACCATTCGGTTTTCATAACTCCTTATCCAAATCCCCTCTGCAACATTTTCTCGATCTTGAAGAAACTCCATTTCTTTCTCAATCATGTGTGCAAAGTCCTTACCAAACGTTGCAGAGGACGAGGATGTATAATATCGGTGGGAGTTTGGAGCAAAACCAAGAAGCTCAAAAGGAGGTTCATCCCAGATGGTGGAAATAGCTTCGTTTGCATTTTCCTGGGGGTTCGGGTTGTTTAAGTCTTCCTCAAATACATTGAATTTTTGCTCGCTCACGTCAACCAATCTTTTCGAAGGATCAAACTCTAGTTGTAGCTGGTACGGGGGAGGAATCATATCATCGATTGTCCACTGCCGAGTGAAAAAACTCCAATGGCAGCGCTATTGAAAATTTTATAAAACTATTCAAAATTATTGCCCTAAACAAAGATTCAGCTTTGCAGAAAAAGCGTTCAACCACCTTTGCAAGCGCAAGCACTTGATGAGGAAACACTTCATCTTGAAGGTTGTCCGATGACCTCACAACAATCATTTTCCCAGCTGGGATATTCACATCCACTACAACCGCAGACCTGAATTCGGATGCAGCAGTGTCACGGGGAAAAAGAATTGTACCACGATGATACATGGAATACCTTCCATGTGGTTTGACATCGAATACAGATTCTTCTCTAACACCATTATCCTTGCCATCAATAATCCAGCGTATGTATGCTTTTCTTGAACGAGATTTCGCTGAAAACATTAATAAAAAATACTTTTCAGCCATCATGTTCATTGTCCGTTTTCATATTATTCCATATTCCAAGACTGATGCTGCTTATACTTAGCTCGCTACTATCCATCACTATTCCGTATTTGCCTCCATTTGAAGTATCCCTTTTTACCGGATCAACTACCAAGCCTGCGGGAAACTCGCCATCATCTGTGATAGTGGAAATCTTTGGAATGTCAATGGCTGGGATCTTATCGATGTAACCGTTCTACAATGGATATTTAAAACTTGTAATTTTATTATGGCTTGTTTC
>JAHZMZ010001857.1:0-14101 GCA_027743805.1 Lepidocyrtoides sp. E14
TGTTCGTATTATAAAATGTTTAGAAAACAAGAAAAGCAAAGTTGGAGAAAAGTTTGTGCAAATAAAAGGGAAGAAAAAAAAGAAATGATTTTCTTCCCTTTTTCTCACACACAATCACCTATTTAACGTAGCCAGAGCATATAAAAATAAAACTTATTCAAAACAAAATGCTCTGCTGACGCGCTGCAGCAACTACGTAAAAATATTAGTAAAAAACGTAGAGAGAGAGAGGACACATGCATAAGAATTATATCTATTTCACCTTTAAGAAAAAAAAATAGGAAAGAGCCTTCAACACTTTTTTTCTATTGAAGTATTGTTAGTCAGCTTTATTATTATGCTATCATCATCACTTCTAAAAAAGCTGTAAGTAAAGTGACGTTTGATAGGATAGCAAGTACCGCAGTGTAAGAAAAAAACGGCACAGTAGTAGCAGCAGAAGTCAAACAACCTAAAGAAAAGGAAAAAACGCAAAAAAAGGAACTGTGATGATGATGATCGTTGTAATGATGCGATGATGCTGATGATGATGATAATGTGAAAGCAAGCAACCATGAACGATGAACATTGACTTGGCTCGGGTTCTTCGTTCTCACTCCCACTACTACTCTTCCTCTTAGTATAACTAACTTGCTTCTAAAGCTGCAGTAGCATAACAATAACATTGTGTGTGGGAGAGAGAGAGAAGCAAGCGTGGCAATATTATTATATGTATAGACAGCAGAAAATAACTATCAAATAATAATAATAATGCAGAGAGCACCTGCTGTTCTCTTCTTCCTTTTCGTCTTCTTCTTCTTCGTTTGCTACACCGCTGCATTTCGCTACGCTCTTCTTCTCCCGTCTTCAAAATGCGTTACTGAGCAGATATAATCGTTCATTTCCTCCTTTGAGTAGCCAGAGAGAAGTGGTGACGGAACATGAGAAAAAAGACTGCATGATGCGATGATGATGTTCTCCTTCGTTTTCTTCAAGGGATATAAACCTGGGAAAATAGCTAATAATATGTAAAAAAGATAAATGTAATAGATTTATAATCGAGAGAAGGAGGAGGAGGCTCAGAAGCTGGTGGTGTGATGTGATGTTGTAATTTAATGTTATTTTTCTCCATTTATTTCAAAGTAAGTAGCACGTAGGTATGCATTCAATAAAGAGAGGAGTGATGTATGTATGAATGATGTATGTATGAATGTAGATAGCGGAGCAAAAAAAATAGAAAGGAAATCAGAAGCGGTAGGTTAACGGTAGCGGGGATTGACTACTACTACGAGTACTTGACTAGAAAATGAGGATATGGATGGAGGACTTGAAAAGAAATATATTGGAAGAAATTGAAGCTACAATATAAAAAGTATTTTTTTCCCTGTAAATCATGACAATGGTGACTCAGTGTGGCAGAACAGCAGCAGTATTAGAAGATTTGGATGTAGAAAAAATGCGTGTTAATATTAAAAGGATGAGAGATGTTCGAAAAAAGTAGAAAGACAAGTAAATTACATAGCACAAAGCTTTGTGTCTAATTGTAAGAAGAAGCAGTGGTTTTTTTTTGATCAGGAGAAAAGGGATTACATTTTAGGCATACTATTTTCGTAGTGGTGGTGGTTGTTTTTAAATTGCCATCAGAATTGGAAAAACTACGTTTCCATTCTTCTTACCTTAATCGAAATCCTTTGTTGTAGTAGCAGCAGCAGCAGTTGTGTAAATAGCAGTAATAATAAGTGCGGTAATATTGTGTAATAATAGGAAATACAGCTTGGTGGTGTTTAGGCAGCGTTTGCAGATCCTGGCAGAGTCTTTGTCTTCCCGTTATTGATCACACTTAATGGGAAAATGTGTGTGTCAAGCAAAAGAGAAGAGAAAGTGAGTAAGGAAGAAAGAAAACCAATAATATTCTTTATTAAGCTTACTAAATAGTAGAAACAATGGTAGTGGTTGTGGAAGTTAGTTTGGGTAAAATGGTAAAAAATGCGGTGTTATTCGCTTTCGCGTTACTACATGTAATGATATGCACTTTTGTGTAGAAAGTGATGTAGAGTCTGATTTGCATGCAGAAACACACCAACTGGCTGTGACTTGCTACTATTGCAAATGTACATGTGTAGGTAGGTATGTATGTATGTACACTTTCTTTTTTCTCTTTTGAGTCGCTTCTGGTGTTTGAGCAAACATGATCTCCTCTTGTGCGCCTATTACAATGCCTTCTCTAAAATCGCTCGTTCAGAGAGAGAATCTCTGAAGGAGAGAGAAAGTCAATGTAACTGCGACTGTCTGACTTGCTTGCTACAAAGTTACACAAGATTGCCTACTCAAATTTAAATGTGTCTACTAGTAATATTAAAAATATGAATACTAGAAGCCATACGCAAGAAGAAAGAAAAGCTGACAAAAAAAGTATATAGTTCTCATTGGAGAAATTTATAAAAGCGAATAATCATCTACGAGTATTGCAACAGCAGTCAGCAGAGAAATCCGCATAGAAAATATATTATAGAAAGTGAAAAGCCAATAAGCATATAATTTAAAATGGCAAAAAAGGCACTGATAATAATATATTATGTGAACAGTAGCAGTATGCATGGAATAATGACGATAATGACATTTCCGCATATACGCATAATATTATTAGTAAAGACTATTGGCATGAGTGTGTGTGTGTGGAAGCAGACGAATGCAGTATTACAATAGCCTAGAGAATTGGAATGGAATAGATATGCATGAAGCGTAGCGGTTGACTTTTAAAAGTAAGTAAAGTAAAAGGGCAAAGAAGTCTTTAGTCTAGAGTGTGTGGATTTTATCTGCTTAAAAGAGAAAATAAGAAGAAGTGCTACTATCTAAAGGAGAAGTCGTGTGGAGCATTCGTAATAGGCATTCATTCATTCATTCCTGACTTTCTTTGCTTTTTACAACAAGATAAAAATTATTATGCAATAAGAAGTAGGTAATGTTAAGTTGACTCACGTACGCATTGACAAGAAACCACCACGTAAACTGTTATAGTTGCTGCATGTGTATATATAGTAGGTAGTTTGTACATAATATTTATATAGGTAGGTATGCAGATATATTGGTGAAGGAAAAGACCAACTTCTTTTTCCACGGAAAGTTATTTCCTGCCTTGGTCTTGAATCAAGTCGTTTTTTCCCAGTAGAGGTGGATGAATAGCGGATAGAGGAAGCGGTGAATAGAATGAAAGAAGAAACGCAAATTTTTTAAAGGCTGTGGTGAAAAAAGAAAGAAATCTTTTTTCAATGTGAGTAGAATATTGAGCAAGAGAAAGGAAGAAGAAGAGCTTGAGAGAAAAGTAGATACAATTATTATTATTATTACATTTCGTGGTTGTGCGATAAGTTGTTGTATTTGAAAAACATTTAGGGAAATGAGCAGAGGAGAATGGAGAAAAAGGGGAGAAGAGTTTTAAAAGCTATTATCACTTTTTTGCTAAGCTAAAAGCCTTCACTTTTTACATGTAAAATATTTTTAAAAGAAGGCTGAGTAATACACAGGTATTATTGTACACTCTTCGCTTCTCTACCGATGTGTAAAGAATGAAAAAAGTAAGAAATTATATAGCTATGTGTGCAATACTTATCGCTCTTGTTTCCGGTTTTCAGCACAGTCTGTCGTAAAATACATTATTATTATCATTTATCATCGTGTTGTATTTTACGTGAAACAAGTGGATGAAAGCTTTCTACTTGTTTTGGGCTACAGTCCTTCTTCTAGTGATAATGGAGAAAAAAATCTGAATAACAATCTAGCATGTATGAATGGAAAGAGAGTATACACGAGTGCAGTAGTGGTATGACGATGCTGCATAGTTGGTGGCTTGTAGGGAAGAACATAACTCTAAGTTGGCTATGCTTTTGGAATGGAAATGAGATGAAAACAATAGAAAAGAATAAAGGATGAATACAAAAGAAAGCAAAAAGCATTATGATGATATGTGATGGTGAAAGTTTATTGTCGTAGTACCTTTGAAAGCAGTGACGTCTCATGACTTTCACCTTGAAATTAATTCAAGTTACTATTTGCATGATAATAGATACGAGTTGCGTATTTCCTTTTCTAAACTTTGATGGTACTACTAAAGTCGAAACACCATTATTTTTACCGTTGCATCAAGTAGCAAGCTACGAAAGATTAAGGTTAGCATGTTGATAATCTTCAATAATAGTAGTATCGAGAAACTCAATGGCGCAACATTTAGTTTTGATATATGAACTGCGCTACTCTTAACTGTGAGCCGGATTTCATCCTAGCGTGTTCGGGGAAGACTACTTCTGCGTTTAAATTTTCTAACGGCGTCGAAAAAAGTTAATTTTTCAAATCCTACATATCCCTTCAGTTGCAGTTGCGCATTCTGGCACACTTAGTCAGTATTACTTTGTACATTACATCGAGTCTAACCCAATAGAAGTTAAGCCTCAACTGAGACACCTCTGATAAATAAATGAGATAGTAATAATTGTAATGGTGATGTCCTGCTCTTACAAATAGACATTCCCTTTTTTGGTAACACGATAGTATCGCTGTATGATGATGGATGATTACGGCTGACAATTCCAGCCAATCACTATCTGAACCTTTTCAAAGTGATGAAAGCGGAAATGAATAAATAAATAGATGAGTAGCAGAAGAGGAGGGGAGATGTTTAGCTTCTACTTTTCGGTGTCAGTTCCCTTTTCCCTTGCTTGCTCCTCTCAACTTACATAGCTCGTCTCCCTAAATATATTATGACGGTGTTCATGGGGTATAAAACCATAAAAAGCAGCTAAATGGCTTAAGGACAAAAATTGTCTATGCACCCCCAACTTTTGATGTTGACATTGAATGGTGATGATGAGTGTCTACATTGTTTGTATGCAAATGAGACATTTCCTGTGATTTGTGTGCGGTGTGCTCTAGTCGTTATTCTTCAAGGACAACGTAGTGTAAAGTCTGAGTTATGGCATGGCTGTCGTCTTTCATGCTATTGGAAGCTCATATTTCCGCCACTACAACTGCATTATCCCCTTTCCATATACATCCTGTGTATTCTTTCATTTTTTTTTTGTTCACCAATCTCTTTTATTAAACGTTTCTTTTAAGCTTCATCATTAGTTATGATGAAAATGATCATCTTCACTTAAGTAATGGCAATATACCGTGTCAATTTAATGTTGTTTTAAGAAGGGTGACAATCAGTAGTGGTTTTGACATTTTTTGACTGATAAGACATTTTAACTTTCTCTCCATACTTATCTGTTATTGAAACATGCCACTATTGTATAAAATACTATGACTCTAATGGCTCATTTTGCTCATTAAACGCAGCATTATTAATTCAATTGGACCAGAGTGAATATCTCATTTTCGTGCCACTCCTTGCAGTCGCAGTCAACCGTAATTTTTCATTGCACACTTTATCAAATAAGTATGCAATTTTAATTTTGTATCGGATAGCCGTTATTAGTATAACGTTATATTTTACTGGCAATAATGACATATTTTCATAATCCCTTGTGGTGTGACGTACGCGATCTTTCCAAGATCTTTTATTTTCAACACTACTGCTTGAACTATTGCGACATGGGCAATATGCATTCTTACAGTATAAAACCAGATACATAACTATGATATGATGTAATGGTACTGATGATCATGGCTTACGACATGCCAATCGTTAGATATTTTACTACTTACATATTTTATATCTTTTTTTGCAGATCTTGAGCTGATTGTGAGTCCACTGGGAAAGATTTTGAGCTGATCTTGGCTCTGACTCTCTCCTACACTTTTTTATGACTTGGACGAAATACGATATCATCGGCTGCAGCCAGATTTTTTGTTCTTTACAGCTTGAAAGAATAAACCAAAGCACTCTGCTTGGTTCCATTCAGTGAGTGCATGAATATTACTTACTTTTTGCATTAAATGTGCAGCCGTTTCTTTTATAAAAAACAGTAATAATATCTTGAACAGATTCGACATTTGGGAAGTCTGTGTGACTTTTAGTGACAGTGATTGGATTATACACACGAGAAAAAAAAAACTTTTACTGAAGAGAAAAAAATACGAGGTCATATAATAACCAAAACGTAACCAACCATCCAGAAACAGCAGCAAGGAAAATGAAATAAAAAAAATAAATATTTGTGCAGTAGAGCGAATAAATTATTATTTTTTGTTGAATCTATTATGAAATGACCAGTACCAAAGTAAACCACAAGTGGTAACCACACAGAGAGTAAAACAAAAAGGTCAAATCCGATTATTCGCATTATTTGCCATTTATTTTAGTTTTCTTTTCAAAATACCACAATAAGCTTGTTTTAGTGCTGTATATACAAACGCAAAGAGTGGATAACTGAATGTGACACTCGAAATCATGCAACAATAGGTAAACCAATGTGGGAAAATTCCAAAATGCTTAACAGGGCACGATAATAATAAAATACCTACTTGTGTGCATTAGGTAATGCTACAATTGTGAAATATTCTCTGGTAAAAACCAACAAAAGTAATTTCCGTTTAGAGTGCGTGGGTCGAGATTTCATTTTATACATCCTTTGAACTCAAACGTTTTTAAGTTCTTGTTCAATTTGGCATGAGGAAATAATCGGAAACAAAACGGAAATTTTGAAATGACGAAACATTATTTTATGGGAACTACTATATGGCAGAATATAACACAGCAATTGAGCAATTAAACATAAAACAAACAAAAAAACTGTGGTGAATTAAAATGCTGTTTTTGAAGGGACAATCATTCTTTCTATTCGACGACAAGTAACTTTACATTTTACCTACATCATATATCGCTTGTTTGAGTGTGTGTAAAGTGAACACAGTATTATTTCAAACTAAAACGAACAAAAACCATGAAATGTTTTGTGGTTTGAACCACAAAAGAGAAAGTAAAAGGAGAGTCGCTTGAGAATCTGAAAAAAACAGGAAGAACTGTAAATGACACTAGCACAGCTGCAATATCGACAATTTGACATCATCGCTGGTTGGGACAAAGAAAGCAAACGGATTTTTTTCTAGGTACCACCGTCTGTGTGTGTACAATTTTTTTTGGTGTTTTCGGTTGGTCGGTTCTCCAGTTTTCTGTCATCTTTGCAAAATTCATCGTAGTTTTTTTTACCGATTTCTAGAGAAATACTATCGTGTAATACATAGGTATACTACTTCTACAAAAGTTGCTAGTTTCAATACTTTACTACTTTGCAGCAGCACAGACATTCCATTGGTGCTTTTTTAGGTAGTAAATCAAGCAAAGAGAAAAAAATATATAGAGAGAGGGTCTAAGAGGAAAGAGAAAAAAAGAACAATAAAAAATGAGTGACAACAGTGGAACCTCGTCTCGAGAAAAGACGACGCAGTGGTTGGAACACGTATTGCAAACCTATTACACGTACATTGAGAGGAAAAAGAGGAAGCAAGGTTCCTCATTCTTATCGTCATCAGGGAATTCCGTTGTTGATGATAATGGAACGTCGACGACAGCCACAAACAATTCATCAGACTTGGTCGGTGTGAACGTTGTTGATTTCGATATTGGACCTGGCTTGTCGGGTGATGGAAGGATCTCCACACTGAGTGATTTACTTTCACTCCGTGTACGATTCACGGTAAGGGAAAGTAGAGGGACAAAAAAAGAGGGGAAGAAAAGATGATGGAAAATATTTTTTATTTATTTGATTGATTCTCTTCATAATAGCCTTGTTTACGATATTGGTTTATTACGTACCTAACTGTGTATTATATGTGTGTGCATTTCTTTAAAAAAATATTTCTAGCTAAATGGAAGTGATGAGGAAAAGACTGAACACTGGATTGTCAAAATTCCCCCCAATGATAAGGCCGACAGGGAAATGGCTCAGGCGGCTCAAGTTGACAAGAGAGAGATTCACTTTTACACTGAAGCCTTACCTGAACTTGAGGTGATCAATAATATGACGAACATTTGATGCTTTTTCTTAAGTAGTAGTAGAAGTAGTAGAGATGCATTTTCCATAAAATTCCAAAGTGCAGAAAATACTACATGTTTATTCTGCGGTTTTTGGAAGGAAAAGGAAAGGATGCTTTCCTGTTAATAATACGACATCAAAGTAAACACTTTGAATTTGTGTTTGTATGCACGTTATATTAGGAGTGGTGCAGGTTAAGAAATACAGAGTTGAAGGTGGGAGTGCCTCAGTGTTATTTTGCCAAATACCACAACACGGAACCTCAGGTGGAGGATGGTGACTCTCCTCCACTCTCTGACGCTGAGTCTGTGCTTGTCCTTGAGGATATGCGACCAAACGGTTACTCCATGAGGGACTTTAATAGCGGGCTTAGCTTGGACGAGACATTTGCAGCGCTCAGGGAAATTGCCACGATACATGCCATGTCATGGGCCATGCAGGAGACCTCGGACCAGGCTTTGGATGACAAATGGGAGTTTGCTTATAGATCTCATAAAGCTGCGTCCGCATATAAGGCATGTTCATTTTCTTACTATTATTATTATTATACTCCATAATTTACGCAGAAACACACACTCTGGAAAAAATGCACTGTGCAGTATACCTACTTTACTTTCACTTTGCTCAGCTTAAAAAATACTCTAGAAGAAGAAGAAGAAAAAAAATATGATGAAGTAGAAGAGGAACACTCTTTTGGGTAGAGAAAAGGAATGTATTCCTCGGGTACTCATGATCATCATCAAGATAGGGTTGTTGTTGTGAGCGAGCATGTAGTATTATAAATTGGTGTAGTAGGTGGTAGAATTCACTGTGTGGAATAATATACACCTTTTAGCTACTTTATTTCAAAACCAAACTGTGTTTTTCAACTTTTTTTCTTGAATGAGTACCTACCTTAATACCTACGCACTCAAGTCAACTTTTAGTTCACTCTTTCAGCATTTTTTTTTTCTTTTTTCTTCTACTTTTTCACGTTTCTCGGGTATGTGTGTGTGTGTGTAAGTATGTATGTTGTTAACCCTCTTAATAACTGTCAGAGTAAATCATGTTTCCATTTCTTGGCTCATAATGGAACATGACAGTTCTCTCATATAATCTCGCACATTTACTGTAAATACACACGCTTCCAAAAACACTATGGAACAAAACTGCTTTTATATGAACGTTTGTGTGTAGGTGGGAACCACGACGTACCCATATGCATAAAGTTTTTTTTCAGAAGTGAATATACCTAATAAGCTTGGTTGCTTTATTCTTCTGTACTTTTCATATAATTTTCGTTTTACCAATAAATAATATTTTGGAGGTAAGCAAAAAAAATCATCTCTTCTACCACTTTTTTTTACCTTTTTCTTCCACAACAATTCCTGAATTGATGCGAGTTATAGCGTGTAAAGAAAACCACTTGTGCCATATTCTCTGCTTGATCGTCATGATCGTAATTTTACTTTGACTTGACAGCCAGAGCCAGCAGCAGCCAGCATCCAACAGAGATGGAGCATGGGCTTCATATGACATGTACAAAAAGTAAAAACGTTTCTGGTGGAGGAAATGTTCGTTCGTTGTGAATGTAGTCTTTCCACAGAAATCCTTTCTGTGGTGGTGGAAATTAAGAAAATGCCAATTTCCATAAAAAGCATTACGATATTTTTTCGCTGTTTTACTCTCTTAAAAAAAAGAGATAAAGAAAACAACAAAAACAGAAATGGATGGAAGATTTAAAGAGAGAGAGATGAACGCAAACAGAAAAGCGGTGATGGAGGGAAATATGCTTTTTTTTCATTTCATTCCTTTTTTCTGCAAGCAATTTTCGTGGAATCTGTGTAAAACATGAAGTTTTTACTGCAAACGCTTACAGTTTAAGTTGTGAATTTTTTATGATTTACAAGTGTGTAAACAAGAAAAGAGAGAGAAGAGAACAAAAAAATATAAATAGAGAAAAAACTGCGTTGACAGGAAGAAAGCATATATGACTCTTTTTAATTCTTCTTTGCGTTCTTGACGTTTTTGACGACAGAGACATATATTAATGGATGTTCTCTTATAACTCTAAATAAAGTAGTGTTGACATTTTTATGCTAAAAGAAAAAGAGTTGTAGCTGAAATGAAAATTATTGCTGTGAGTTATGAGCTTTTTTTGCTACTTTCCTATAAAAAATTATCATGAGAAGGGAGGAGGAGTCAAGTGTAAGAGAAAGGCAAGGAAAAAAAGGCATAGACGCGCTCTGAGTGGATGTGAAGTGATAAATAGTGCAGATCTAATAATGATGCATATGAAAATTTGGGAAATAAAATTAACCAATGGTTATGCGATCCTCTTTTTATGAGTTGCCCGTTTAATGGAAACGTCAAGTCATAATTTTGCATTATGAAGGAATAATATTTTTATTGATGAGATGATCATCTTTTATGTTATGATGTGTCGTTAATGAAAAAAACAGATAATGATTGAGCAAGGCTTTCCTACTCTGGCCGAGTTTCTGGAAAGACAGCAACCGGACGGGTCGGATATCCTGAACAAACTGAAGGCTTTGCATCCAAAAGCTGCTGAACTATTATGTGAGCTGCTAGAGCCGCCACCTCCACCAGCGCCGTCATGCCTGACCCATATGGACTTTTGGTGTAATAATCTTCTGTTCAGAAAGAGAACTCCTCCAGATGGTACAGCAGCAGCATCAACAACAACGGCACAAGAGAATGGGAATGTGATCAATGGGAATGGGCATGCTAGTAGTGAAGAGGATTCTTCAGAGTCGCATAATACGACAGAATGTCTCATTGTTGACTGGCAAATGATGGCAATCAGTAGACCTACTCATGACGTTGCCCTTCTCCTTTTCACTTCACTGACACCGGAAATAAGGCAGCAGAATACGGATGCATTGCTAAAACATTACTGGCATCATTTTCAGGTTAGAAAAATAAAAAAATTCTTGTCGCTTTAAAGCAAACGTACATAATTTGACTAAATGGTCAACCAATTTATTTTTGTTACAGAGTACGGCTGCCAAACTCAGAGTTGAGATTCCATTCGATTACGGTGTGATTGAGAATGAATTCAAGAAAAGCCAGCTTCTTGCCCTGCTTCTTGTTATTGGATCTATCGACTTGGCGCTGGATGCACCCGTGACAGAAAGAAGATTAATGCAGGCGTTGAGAGATATGGCAAAGGAAGATTTAATTTAAAACACTTTTATTGCTTTTTCTTCATTTTACTAAATATTTTTGTGTAAAAATTTATATCCCAATCACAGACGATAATGCTATCATTACCAAAAAAAAATTTGTTTCCTTTGATAAGTGTGCAATTTGCAACAAAAACAATCATAAAGTGCAACGGTAGAAATACTATACACTATACATACATGCATTCAGTTAAATCTTAATGTACCTACTTTCTGTGTAAAATGTATTTATTTACTATTAAAATAAATAATAGGTTTACTTTTACTCCATATCGTTCTAGAAATGCACAATGTATTTACCTCTGCAGAAAGGGCTAGTATTACATACACTGGATAATTTGAAATAAACGAGATGAAGTTAAATTTTGAAAAGGAAACAAACGCAATTTGTCAGTGTGCTGATGTAAGTGTATTTAAATTTTAGTATGACATTCCCAGGAAAAAATCCATTAAAAATATGTATTTATGTAAAATAAATAGGCATGATAATCAAAAATATTAATGTTATTTAGATGTATTTATGTATATGCATAAATAGGGAAATAAGTAAGTAAAAAGGCTAGAATACTAGAGTACATAATACACACATCACCCAAACCAAATAAAGTATAAAAATTGATAGCACATTCATTAATAAGTTAAAAAACCAACAAGTTCATTTAATATGGAAATCATAAAAGTCATATGCAATTTGGATAACCATAAAGTAAAAAATTTATGCACAAAATAATAAATGATTTTTGATGATTGATTACTCTTTGAATTTTAAATGAGTTGTTCATCTCTGAGATCTTCCAAAACCTCAAAGAATCTCTGCATCGTGGACGGCTCGGACACCACAAGGTCAAGTCTGCTAACGGACAATAGCGCTGCCAACAAACAACTGTCCTTGTATTGGGCAACGAGGTCAGAGAAATCAAAAGGCATATCGAGCTTAAAGCAATTGACAATTTTCTGCAATCAAAAACAAAACAGAAACTTTGCAAAGCTGTTAAGTGGAATTTTTCCAAATTGGAATTTTTAATTTAACCTCAAAAGTTTCATGGTAAAAATTGATTAGCGACATTCCATGTTCCCTTCTAACATTCCCATCCAATGAAGTAATCAAAAGAATAGCCAAGTCATGACTGATCCTTCCCAAACCCACCATTTGCCAATCAACAATCATGCAGTCCAGCTCATCAGTATGCCCTTTTGCCGGACCATGTACACAATCTGGCAATGACTGCGAATTTTCATCCCCCACCTGATTATCCGAGTTCCCAGCATTTTCTCCAGTACTACTATTGTCATCCCTGAACAGTAAATTATCTGTCCACAAGTCCATGTGGACCAGAGTAGTAATTGCAGGTGGTGGCAATGGTCTCAACAAATTCTTCAAGATCATTGGTAGTTTTGATTCCAAATTGAGAAGCGCGTCCACCAACGAAGCTAACGTCTTTTCTTTGATAAAATCCTTTCTAAATCGATGAAGGTTACGAAACCCTTGCCTGATCATGCCTAGATAAAGAGAGTATAAGTCCCGCCACTGGAGTAGTTTTGACCAGTTTTCAATTAGGTCAGGACCACTGTGCTGTATCATTGCGTAAGTAGTTGCATGGAACTTGGCAATTTCCCTGATTGTTTCAGCGGCTTCTTGACCAGTGAGACCAATTCCGAAATGACGCTTTCCAAAGCCTTGAGCTCGAAGATCTTCTAGAATGAGAGTGAATTCCGCATTAGGAAAGTTTTCATCAGAGTCGTGGTCAATGTCGAAATCGACCGAGTCTCCACAATGTGCGTAGTAGCATGTCGGAATGTGCAAGGTGTAAATAAGGTTATCATCGTCTTCTGGAGAGTTGCATTCTAACCAAAGCTATGTAAGTTTCAGCAATAATTATTGGAGTCTAGCTTTTAATAGCAACGGTGCAAATTTACATATAACAGAAAAAAGGCTCATATTGGAGTGGACAGCAGAGTAGTTATGTTTTGTCGTATACCTTAATGTTTTGAAGGACGTTTGCATAAAAGTTAACTTCTCTAGGATGAACATCGGTCAATCTGGCGAGGTTTCGCTCATCAAAATTCTGTGATGGTAATTTAATTAGCCACTGAAGAAAGTGATCTGAGCGATTACCAACCTGACCAATTTACAGTGATAAGTATATAATTTTCCCTTGAGTTAAAAATGCATGCAACTAAGTACTCTCAATTTCGAATTTTAGTACCCAGCTTGTACCGAATATTTAACTCCCAATGACTGAATTTGACTCAAATAAGTTATCCGATCATCTCCCAAAGCAGTTTCCTCCATGAATGTCAGCTCTGAAATATTTAGCCCAGATTTCATTTGTTCGAACAACACATTTTCCTTAATTGGGATAATCGGGGTACTACTGTCAGTGTGTTCTAATGTATGTGAACTGTTGTCAACGCTTGATAATGAGCGTTTTCCCGATTCTCCAAAATCATCTTCCATGTCCACCAAGCTCGTTATAGATGTTACGGGAGATGGAACAATGTCCTTTCTATGAGAGATAAAGTCCCGAACGTATTTGGCAAAGTATTTGCGCAAAATTTCTTGAACCCATTTTCCTGCTTTTGTGTTTGCATAATATTTCTTTTGCGAACCTGCGGCAACTGACTGGGAACTGAGAACAATAGATTCGGTTGTATTTGTGGTGCTCATTTTTACAAGTTTAAATCTGTAACGACTGTTTTACTGAATATTACATAATTAAAATATCCACGTTTACAATTTTAAATTAGTAAGCTGTACGGTGGTCCAGTACAGACTTCCCAAGATTCCATGTCTGGCCTACTAAGCCTATCTAAGTACGGTTTTCACATCTGAAAGACGCTACCATCAATTTAAAACTTCCATGGTACTGATTCCTCAGGTTGTACTGTCAGTCTATTGTCAGTACCAATGATTTTTAATAGTAGTAGATCGGACATATCCTTTCAAAATTCCAAAATTCATGC
>JAHZMZ010001858.1:0-10596 GCA_027743805.1 Lepidocyrtoides sp. E14
ACTATTTTCCCAGATGGAATTTCAAAAGTCTGCCGTGTAATAACTGGCAATCGATCGTTTCAAACAAGCTAAAGAAACAACCACGACTATTATTGCGTCACATGAGATTTTTTATTTAAACTAAAACAGCATTTTGCAACACAAAATGTGCATCCTAATAAATACATAGAGATAGCCGTTGCCATGACCGTCAGTTAAACACTAACTTTCCAGTACCCTTCTTTCAAATTCGACGGAAACTTTTTAAGCTGAAGCAACTGTAAGGTAGTCAGATATACGAAATTTAAGGTCCATGCTTTGTTCAACACAAGTAGGCAAGGTCAAATGTCAAATGGTAACTAATGACGCCATAAATACAATGAAAAAGTAGATGCACCATGAAGTCAGTATTGATTTGGATATTTATGACTAGGAAAGTACATAATTTATTGAATTTAACTATTTGTTCGTATTTGATGATGCACTAGATGTCTTATCATCATTGTCAACAGTAGATAAGCGAAAATCAATAGGTTTGTCGTATCCCATAAATCTGCCATAATGACTTGTCTTCAGAAAGGACTCCGGAGCCACAAAGAATGGAATTGGCCGATCGTTTCCTTTGTTGATTGTAATCGAAGTAAAAGGTCCAGGAACGTCGGGAACCTTCAGTTCATCCATTGTAAATACGATCTGTAAGATGACAACAGAAGGTTCTTTTTTTTTAAATTATAGTTAAAATAGAGTGGCATACTCTTAAATAACTAATTATCTCGCTGTTTTTGATTTGTTTACCTGCTTCTTTTTCAAGAAAAACGAAAGAGTAGTTGCCGTGTAGGAATCGTTTGCCGGATCGTACAAAATCTCGGTGACATACTTTTTTGCAATAAAGTGAATAAGAAATGGAGTGACAACTGTGAAGAATCCTACCATTGAAAAAACCGCAATATTCGCAGCTAACGGGATTTCACTTGACTTTTCTAACAGCATTGGTTGCATGGCAATCCCGAGTGCGGAGGTAGTCAGAGAAAATAATTTTAATCGTTTCATCTGATCTGACAACAGTCCTTTGTAAATGATGTGAGGGTCCGTTTCCTCCGGTTGCTCCAGTAACCTCTTTTGTTTCACTCGACTCACTTTCCTTTCCAAAAGGTCGTTCTTGTCGTCATTTTCGCTAGTATTTGTACTGCTACTACTACCAGTGTCCTTTGCTGTGCTTGAATTTCTAATGCTGTAATTGTAGATAACACTGTTAAAACTAGCAGTACTTGGAAAAGTCTGATAAGGCGTATTATAACAGCTTTTACTTAAAAGTCGATTAGAACTCTTCAGCACATTTATTGCAGTGGAGTAGGAGTAACGGTTGCAGTTGTGACACTTGAAAGATGCAGTATTTAAAAATACTGTGGAAGCAGCGAATAACTTTCCCCTCATGGTGGACATAAAGAGGGCGTTCATTGTCATTTTTTTTATTACTTTCACACTTTACACTGCTTCAACAATTAATTTAATTGCTTTCGGAGGAACCGCAGCCGGAACCAATTTTCTTACCTGTTTTCCCAAACTGCAATTTGCAGCTGTACATTCAAGCGTGTAGGTGCGTTTTGCCTCACCAAAACTTTGGCGAGTGGGGTATCTTGCAGCATTACAATAATATGGTGGCTGAACAAAGTCTTACGCGTCTGTGTTGTGCCAAATCGTATACATCTTTACAGAGATGTCATCCAACATCACCTACCTAGCTTTTGGTGGCGTCACCAATTTTTATCTTCATTGACATTACAATAATGGCGTCTAGTCTAGAATCCTGAATTTGGATAGCATTTCAATCGGTTTCCTTCAGCTCATCATTTTCATCAAAGAACGAATAAAAAGCAAAAATTATATACCTACATAATATTATACTCGTCAGTTAACCTATGCCATTAGTTAGTTAGTGCATTGTTAGTATCATATATATATTTTGCAAACATCTACTAAAAACTGAAAAAGGAGTGAAGCCACATAGGTAAATGTGTTAGCTTCGCTTCAGTTCCGCTGCACACACCCACTACCTCCTCTTTCCTTCATTCATCCATAATTGAATTATGTACACTAGACTAGAAAGCCTAGGCTAATTAATAGAATTAGTGACTAAAAGCCAATTTCAATGGAGCTAATAACACCTTTAGCTTTACTTATATTTGCAGAGCAGAATAACTGTGCAAATACCTAAGAAAATAAAAATCTGTCATATTTTTATACTAAATGTGCACACTACTCACAGACATTTCCGTGCTCTGTAAATTCTTCCATGATGATGATGATGATGATGACTGACGACAATTCAGTGATAACCTAAATATGCATCTATCTATGTACCTCAAAAATGTTTATTCATCAGTCCAAGAGAAACTTTGGGAGACGTTGTGAAGCCAAAAAGGGAAATAATATTACCTACTCCAATAGCAATTCCAGCTAACATCATTACTATTTCTACTTATTTTTACTACTACTTCCATTACATTACACACTTGTAATTACTAGTTTTGCAGCCAAAAAGCATACAAATTCTCAAATAAGCAAAAAAAACTATATGTACAAGTTGGTTTTCTACTTACATGCTTGTTTGCCTTGTAGTAATACCTTTCAGTATAGAAAGCAGCATTGACGACAATCGGTTTCATGGAATCTAAGAAAAAAAAAACATGAATGCACACACACACAAGAAGGAATATTTCATACTTAGAAGAGCCAAGGGTATTTTCATAAACAATGCTCTCCTACAAAATAGCGTGGAGGGTGAATCCCACAAAAAAAATAAGCATAACTAATTCCATAAAAGAATAAAATATTATCTGTAATTATCTCATAGTTTAAGAGTGCATTTATAGAAAAAAAATTCCCAGATTATTATCATCAAAAAATAATTTTTACTTTTTACGTCTCGTCTCTTTCTACTTGTCCAAGAAAACTTAATAAAAAAAAAGGAAGAAGAGAACATAAAAAGCTGTTGTTGGAGTTGGAACATATGAAGTTCATATTTTCTGAATCTGAACACCAGCAAACAATGCACTGCCACTACCAGTAGTCTCTCTGCGTATGTATATAAATTCCCATTTTATTCACAAAGCTTTCTATGATGTGGTTCTTCTGGTTCTGGTTTCGTGTTTTTTTTTTAGTAGTAGGCTTGTTGCCTGCTGCCTTCAGGAGAAATTTTTAGTTGAATGGAAGAGATGGATAAACGAAATCGAAATTTACTACAAGTTAACTCAAAGTAAAGACCTTACTACTACATTGGAGTATTATATGGTTTAGGGGTTTCGGCAAAGCGCTTTATATATTTTTTTTATCTTCTTTTCTTCTTCTCATTTACCAGCATTATAATCCAATTCCCCCTGCAATAAGCATGCATGTAATGCATGGTACTTAAATATCGTCATCATCATCATCCTCTCATGATCATATAACATCATCGCACCATTTTCATGTTTCACTTGTGAGCTTTACTGCAACGAGAGAAGACAAGTGAGAATGGATGTTTTAGTTCAGTTTGGTAATTTAGTCAGGCAAAAAACATGTTTTGTTCCATGGATAAAATTTTTTTTTATAGCTTTGTGTGCTCATACCATTATTATGCTGTATGTCATCTCATCTCACCATCTCATCATCTTTGGTAATAATAATAGGCACTCTACATATATATGTATATGTACACTGACATGACAAGAATCTTATTTTCCTGTGCTGTAAGAAGCACAATGTTAATATGATGTACCTATTATCATCATCATCCCTTCATTCTGTTTGACACTGCACTACTACTGCCTTGTTTACATTAAGATTTTGTTATTGGATTGGAAGGAACTCTCTTTCAGCAAAGCTGAATATTATGGCGAAAGCCATGAGTAAAATTTTAAACAGTGTATGTTAAAGAAGCCTACAAAATTTTTACATACAGAGATTCTCCTTCTCCTCCCCTTACTACATACTACTACTACTATTACACTTTGCCAAGTATTTTACATGGTAATATCCTGAAGTTGAAAAACACGAGAAAAAAAAAACTTGGGTCCCTCACTAGTCTAGCACCGCCAACCATTCCACCACCATCATTGATGGCTTTGCTGTATTATTATTATTACGTTCTCTGCCTCTTTCTGTGAATGATGTCGTTATATAAACCATAATATAGGTAGATAGATATACTTATATAAAAAATATATTATATTTGCTAAACTGTGGCTAGAGATATGTATAGCCCAAGTTGTTGTAATAATTGTGTTTCTGAGAGCTCAAGCTCAACTCACAATCAGTCCAACAGCAGCAGCAGCAGAACTAAAGAAAAAAAATATATAGATATTCCTGAGCCTGTGTGCATTGCATATTCATGAAAAATTGTTCTGTGTAGTAAGTATGCATAATAATATTATGCATACTACTTCTGCTGCACACGACAGCCAAATAGGCAGACAAAACATGCATAGAAACTAGAAACAGCAGCGTAAAAAAAATATGATACAGGATTAGAGAATAAAATGATGATGATTTTTTTCTCCGTTTCAGTTTGTAAGCTGAACAATAATACACATTTTTTTCCTATCTAATCTACTCTATATAGCTGTATATATGTATATGATTCTATCTATCTGGCTGAATATTAGTACGACTGTTTTTGCTTGAAAAAAAATATAATATGTCTGTACCGTCTGCTTAGAAAAAAAAGTCACAGTCAGTCTGTGTAGCTGTGTGCTTTTCTCTTCTCTTTTTGGCTTTTTTTCTATCTTGTAAACGTAAAACAAAATCATGTTTTGTGGATGATGGTGGTATGGTGTCTTGTCGTGTCGCTCTCTGTGAATAAATAGAGAATAGTGGAAAGAGACAGACAGAAAGGGTGAGAGAGAGAGAGAGAGAGATATTTGCGTGTGTAGAATATGTGTCCAGTTTGGTTAAGATACTGATTACTAAAAAAAGAAGAATTTATTTGTGTTATATTAAGTATTTAGGTACTTTATTATTATGTAGTTAGATGACCTGGTGGAAGAAAAGAGAGAAAAAAAGTGCTGGAAAAATAAAGTATACACTGGTGACTGGTAAAATAAATGGGAAATTAAGTTTAGAGTGTCAACGCTGTATTTATTTTTAGAATTTTTCCAGCAATAGTAGTAGTGATTTAATGAGTGTGGCAACTGGTAAGAAATATAAGTGAAGTGGAATTGACACATTTTTTTTGCTGGATTTGCTGTCATTTTGTGGTACGTCGATTATTTCAAGTGTGAAAAATTCTTCTCGGGAATTTTATTTCAAGAAGAAATAATTTCAGAACAGGATTGGTGACAGGATAAAAGTGCAAATCTATAAAAAAGATTTTCTGTTGGGGAAAAGTGTGCAATAAATGGCAAATACGTTAAATCAGTTCAAAATCACAACCTGAATATTTATATAGTTTTTATGTGCAATATTTTTGCTGGATTTGCTGTCATTTTGTGGTACGTCGATTATTTCAAGTGTGAAAAATTCTTCTCGGGAATTTTATTTCAAGAAGAAATAATTTCAGAACAGAGGATTGGTGACAGGATAAAAGTGCAAATCGATTAAAAAAATATTTTCTGTTGGGGAAAAGTGTGCAATAAATGGCAAATACGTTAAATCAGTTCAAAATCACAACCTGAATATTTATGTAGTTTTTATGTGCAATAATTGGAATTGTCTTCGTTCAAGGTATGTGATTTCTATTAAAATCCGTAATAATTTATTTTAATGTGTGTTTAGCTAATGACAATTGTTTTTGTAGTTTTAACCTTCACTTTTTTTAGTTTACGATTTTTTTTCACACGCCCACCCACACACAATTGTAAATATAATATGATCAATATGTACACAGCTGGTTTGGGTTTAAATAGGTACGCTTGTTATTTTTATGAGCTTCAAGCGAAAAAAAATCTATTAATATTATCTGCGTTTGCTACACCGAATTATCATTACTATTCTACTCAAGTAATGTTTCCGGTGATTTAGGTTTAATGTATTTTTAACAGTTGAATAAATAGTAAAGTGAAAAGACCGTGACAGGGTTATGAGGACGATGATGAGTCATCCAATAATATTTAGAAAGCTTCAGATATGACTAATTTTTTCCAAGTTCAAACATCGGTTTTTTTTACTTGCCGGGAGAAAAAAAATTTATATCTGTGTTGTAATGCGCATGCTTATTGATGACGTGACAATGACAAAAAAACGGGAAGTTGTGATTCATTCAAGAAGACTTGCTTGTTCATGTGTCGTCTTGCCTTGTAAAGAAGCAGCCGTGTACCTAGAAAAAAAAACAATCACTGTATCCAATTATCTATATGTCGTTAGCTGATGATGACATGGACATTTTTTACACCTTTTTTCTCGTAAATGACATAACTTCTTGTACCACTCAATATTTTTTTTAGAAGAAACTCACCGACCACACCAAACTTAAAGCTAATTAGGAATGAATAAGCTTGAATAGCAGCACCATTCATGTATGCAGTTTCTGATGTGTTTAAGAGAATGAATAAGAAAATTACTCATCTTGTGTGCTGCTTAGTTGAAAGAGAATGAAAAAATAATTATTAAACATAAATAGCCGTAATTATTCTCACTCACGAAAGACGTTAGAGGAGATTACTATACCACGTAATTGTATATGTACATACTTACACACGTCATTCAAGTATGTATGTTTGTTCGTGTAGTCCATTAATGTTTTACTTCAGAACATTAAACTAATCTACCATGAATAAATAGTCTGAATGAACTGAGCTATTAAAATCCTAAGGAATCAATTTTGGCTCATTTTTATTTCCATTGAGCAGTGCTGGCTGAACAATTTTTTTTTCTTTGCTGTTTCTTTTTCTTTTTTTCCCTTCTGCTGACAATTGACAGTTATTAAGGTTATTTTTTAAACTATTGGCTTGGTTGAATAGGCAGACCATAAACGATCAGATTTACCCATTTGAAATTTGAATCAAATCAAGTAAATTGTTACATTGAAATCCATTGAAAATTTTGAAGAGTAACGACTACTGACTACTGCGTAGTGACTGTCATCTTTTCTTCTTAAGATCAGATATGCGATCGCCGATCGCAGTTAGTAATCCTGCTCAGTACAGTAAATTTGTTACGATGTAGCATGTAAATTAGGCACACAAATTGTTCTCGTATAATTTTTTATCTGTTGAATTACAGTAACTTTGTAACAAACGGATAATAAAAATATCTTAGAGAGAGAGAGAGAGAGAGATAATATTTTTTACAGAGTAACTTTTGTTTATGCAATTTTTATCAGTTAATTTATTACAAAGCCTTTTGTGTTCTTTTGTGCACGTGGTGGTGGTACTGGCAGTGTTAACAATTTTTTTTATGTGTTAATTTATTTTTTTTTATCTAGCTGGAAATAAAATTTCTTGGAAAGTCAACTCGAGCGTGGTTGGTGAACAACAGGAAGAAATATTAAAGTGTTTAAAAGGCACACTGTTTTTTTATATGTGATTTTTTTGTGGAGGGACCATCAAAAAAGCAGTTTTGTATTTGTCTTTCATTCTAAAAAAAAATAATTTAAATCATCATCGTCATCATCAGTAAATATTATCACAACAGCAGAGACCAGACCATCCATTTATTTAACAACGAAAAAAAAATCATCGTGCTGAATAAGCGTGGTAAGTTACTTTAATTTTAGATTTCAAATTATCATTATCAATTATTATTATCGAATCAATTTGCAATCAACTTTTCACACGAATCTGCATAAATTTAAAAAGATAATTATATTGTAATCAGCATTTTTAGTTGATTTCCTTAATAATAATAATTTTTTTTCCGTAAAAACATACTCGGCTCTGTATGTTGCATGTACGTGCATGGTAGTGGTGGTGGTCTACCATTTTGCAACTTTCAATTGCAAAATTTTTTTTTTCGCGATAATCTAAAAATTTATTTATTTATACCGATAATGATACCGACTACCGACATACATCAGTCAATCATTCGTATACTTGCAACGCAACAATCACACACAATCAATCATCGCCAACCTTTACACGATCATTAGTTTGATCTTATCACCTCCATTTTCTTGTCCGTCTTCATCCTACCTTAAAAAAATAGTATTACGGCTGATGATGAGGATGGCTGATAATCAACTGCCAAAAAAAAATTACCTGTCTGAAATTGCAGCTTCTTGCAAAGCTTTTATTTTTTTGTGCTGAATTTATCTCGCATTGCACTACAACTTGCAATCATCTGTAAATCAAGAGCTATTTTTTTCTTCTTTGAAAAAAAAAACAATTTTGCAGCCAATATGTTATCTAAATAGCGTGATAATGAAACTCAATTTAGTTCATTTTCATCACAAATTTCATGCCATGCCGCATAGTGCAAAGTGCAAGTGCAGCTGCAATAATGAGTCAGCCACGAAAAAAAAACTATCAAATGTCTTCTTGATGAATAATTAATTACTATTATTATTATTATTATTATGGGACTTGCTACTGACTGAGTGATGATGATGATGCGAGATTAATTTTCAGTATTAAAAATATCCATCCATTATTTTTATCGATTTATATCTTCTTGACTGTTAAAAATGTATAAAAAATGTTATGAAATGTTTGGTTGAGAGTGAGCATATTTAATAGCTTGATTCAATAGATATTTTTTTTTTTTAGTAGAATGATAAATTTAGTTGGGTTCACCTGAAGGAATATTCATTAATGTCAAGTCAACGGAAACTGTAAAGTACCATAAAGTTATAATAATTTGTGGTCTGGTTTAATCGCGCGTGGCATGGCATACAATAGCCAAAAAAAATAATTAATTTGTACCTGTCACAGTTGCTACCATTTTTTATTTATTTTTGTCACAAAATTACAATTCATCTTGGCAATGTGTGATAAATTGGTGTCTAGCTGTATAGGTGTAAATTCTCACAACTTAATACTCATATCGATGAGTATAAATTCTAGGTATCTGGTACACACACACGACAGCAATTTTTTTATTCAAGGCACTCTCAACTGCCTAAAACGTGGAAATATTTTCAATTAAAATTCATCAGTAAAAGGGAAAGAATGCTTCCATTTCTACCAAATATTCATTCAGAATAATCATGAATAATTAATAGGGGAAATTTTTTATCAAAAAAATAAATTTATTAGGGCAATGGCTTGGGAAAAGAACATGTGTGTATTAAAGTGTGTAACAACAGTGCAAGTTTTCAGTATGATTGTACAATGTGTAAATTTAAAACATCTGCTGCTTCCATTTCAGAGCTTGTGTTTGTTATGAAAATGTGAAAAATATAGTGATTTCTTTGTAATTTATTTAAAAAATGATCAAATGTCAAAAAAAGATGGTAATTTTATACAAGCATCCTGTAACACACAGAGCAGTAGTATGTATGTATACAAAATTCCAGCAAGACATTTCCACAATTCAAGAAAATTTTCTTGCACAATTCCTTCCATGAAATTTTTCTTTTCTTTTTATTATTTCCACATTTGAGTTTCTTAAAAGTCTGATAATAATCCAACCTGGGTTGATGTCGGTTGTGAAACAATTTCCATTTTACTTTTTGTGTTGCATGTTTAGTTTTGCTAGCTGAGTGTATCCAGAAAACCATGGGGATTATAAGAAGGGGAATGTGTGTGCGTTGTGCGTCTTCTAAATTCTGAAAAGTTTTCATGCATCCGGTAGGTACATCATATAACTAATTTTTTCATTGGAAAAAAAATTGAAATGCATAAATACAGTACAGCTTTTAGATATTCAGTAGTACTTACACTTATCACGTAAAATGTATTTCCCTGTAAATCACAGTTATGGCTTATAACACTTAAAGTGAGAGGAGTGCATATACGAAAAAAGAGGAAAGCGGCTAATTAACGTTAAACTAATTTTGTTTAATTAGGTGCTAACGCAAGCATAAATCGTAAAAAGATAAATGTACAAGGTCGGTGGTTAATTGGTAGTAATAATGTGGGCTTGCATAATACATGACTCATATTTATTTCAACAAATTAGCACCATATTTCCTCCCTTGATTATTTGCTACAAAAACAAAAAAAATAAATAAAAAGTAAATAATAATGAGAAAGGTTTGTTTATAAAGGGAATCTCTTGTAGTCGGAACAAATCTGAGTAAATAACGCAATAAATCTGTTCACTGGAAAAGTTCAAAGTAAAGTAAACAATACATATTATCTCAAGTAATCATTTATCAGTCAGTCAGTATAAAATCGACGTAGACGTATCATATTTATCAATAACGTGCCAATAAGTGGAAAAAGAAAGCTGAAATGTTGAAAACCTTTTATGTCTCCATCATGGCTGCAGAATCTTACATTTTGTTCCAAGAAGAGAAAATTCATTATTAGGTTCATTGTTCAATTCAGAAACTTGTCATTTTGTCTCATCTTCCAAGTCTCCTTTCATCTACTCTCGATCTTGAAGATTTTACATATGGATTTTCTTTAAAAAAATGAGATAAAAGGAATATTTTTGCTTGGAAGAGAGCAAAGCCATCACATAGCCACGTAAAAAGCCTTTTAGCTATCATCAACACGCATACTACAAACGACGACGTGCTTCTTTTGGCTGATGTGATGT
>JAHZMZ010001859.1:0-22820 GCA_027743805.1 Lepidocyrtoides sp. E14
ATGAGTATGTTTATGTTGCTTTTTAAAAGGATAATCGTAGTCATTCGGATGTAAAATATGATGACGGATAAAATTAAATGTCTTTATATAGCTTTTAAAGTACAGAAACGAAGAGAAAATGAAAGAAGCGCATAACAAGCAAATAATAAGTACCTACACACATTGTTAATAAGAAGAAAAAGCATTTTAGATAATTTTCGATTTTGCTTTGTCCGTAGCGTATTGTCATATCAAAAGTTTATCAATATTCTGTAGCCCGTCAAGATTTAAATAAATATGCATTCGGTTGTATATGGAGTAGATGAGGTGAGACATGTTACAGGTTTCAAAATTGTCAGTTTTTATCATAGATTCTGATGAAAAATCCCTACTGTTATCAGTAAAAATCTTGATCGTGCCTTTGCTACTTACTTACTTGTGGGAGTCTTTTATTTAAGCAGAAATCTTAGCTTCAATCGCACTGCGTAATGTTATATGATATGTTTAGCTCTCCTATTTCTTTGTTGTATGCTGGAGTTTAATCTTGCGGGTAATTCTGATTTTATCTTGATCGTTTTCTTATTTGCGTTGATTACGATATTACCGAAATATTGCTCACAGTAAACCATACATATGTAGTATACATAAGTGTTACAGCGAGCATTGACGATGATGGTTTCAATACTGGTGAAAACTACAAAATGACTCATACCTTCCACTTATCGTATCAACATTATATACCAATGCTGCGTATATCTTATATGGTGGGCAAACATTGTATGAGTTGGTAATAAAGAGATATCAATGATATCCGATTACGTGATTTTCGAATTCAGGAGTGATGAGTTCACTCAGCTATTACATTTGCCTTTTATTTTCATCTAATTACATATATATTGAGCTTTTTTTCACGGTCTGTATCTGTCTGTATGTCACTTGCCTATATGCGTAGTACATACCCTGGGAGAATGGGAGGAAGAAAACATACAAACCTAGCCAAGAAATTATTGTCGTGTGTAAAAAGCCGGAGAGCTAGGGAAGGATTATTGCACCATTTTCATTATCCAAATTGGACATATAGCCAGAAAAGTTCAACAAGATTAAGAACTTATTTTGGTGCGATTAACGCAAAGCAGTGCACCATCAGATCAGAACATACATAAAATGAAACAAACGAGCAAGCAAAGTCAGAAACTTTCTAGCTCCTACTTATAGGCGTTATTTATGTTGCACAATGTATCTTGACGAAATGTGCCTTTAAGTTAAATTTAATAGAAAACGCTGATATTTTTAATACCTACTCAATGAATAGTACGTGTAAAATACTCGTAGAAATAGTTCGGCTAAAGAATAAATAGTTTTTCTTATTCACGCGTGTATCTTAAAATGCTAACTGGATCAGAGGTGTGAAAGAACAAAAAAGTGAGTTTTGAGAAAGGATTTAAAAAGAATGAGTAAAGCATTTGTTTAAAAAGGATGGATGATTGTTTACATTAAAGTTAGCGTAGGCAATAATGAATAAGCCACTTGTAATCGTAAATGTAGCAGCACTTTTTGTAAAGTGAGGAAATTTATTTTCGAAAACTTGTACCGTTTTCCTCTCATCAGTGTACAGATTATAGAGAATGAAACCAAATAAATATCTACACCACACATTATGCTGTACGTATATACCTAGTATCAAAATGTTACACTGCTTGGTAAGAAAATGTACCGAAATCTAACATGTAATTTAACAAAACAATTCCATAAAGATGTAAGCTAAGCCATGCATTTTACGACATTATTTTTCTTCGTAGAACAACAGGAACGAAGTAGCATAAACCATAAACCACATTCTTCGGTTGTGTTTGTGTAACAAAAAGTCACATTATATATGGTTCTGTAGTGCGCTTATGTATGAACACTGCACACCTACCGCTATTAACATAGAACGAAGTGGCATAAACCATAAACCACATTCTTCGGTTGTGTTTGTGTAACAAAAAGTCACATTATATATGGTTCTGTAGTGCGCTTATGTATGAACACTGCACACCTACCGCTATTAACATGGTGTATCATATTATGTACAAAAAAGCAAAATGCATATCTAACTAAAATCTAAATACAAATCCATAAAAGTACAAACGATCCATTTACATAGATATTTGTTGGGATTGCGTACAGTCACCACATCATCTGCAGGGACACTGAAAAAACTGTAGATTGAAAGAGGGAGAGAGAGAGACAAAAAATGGAATCGGAAAGTAGGGATGATTCTTTATACCAAAACGGTCATACATATACCAATGCAAATGGATAGAACGGCATGTGGCCCGGCAAATGGTAAGTAAATGCGTAAAAGTAAAGTACCCGTTCCAGTTTAGTAAGCACACAGCACAGTAAACTAAAGTCACCTAGCATCACTTCTAATACAACTACCAGCCAAACCAGCTACTGACAGAAATGCAATGACTTTATATCATCCCTCTGATAGAGCTTTCCCCTTTTCTCTCAAACTTCCTCCTCTACAAAAATATATTTAGGAAGATGGAGCCTTTCAATGAACATACATATATTTCACCATGAGCATAACTGAATTAAGAGTTTTGGGACGATGACACTAATGAAAAGATATCTTTTTTTGCCTTTGGTTTGGTTTTTGGTTCTCCTGCTCATGAAATGATGATGATGATAATGCTTAGTTTGGTCAAAAGAGAGATGGTTACTTCTACTTTACGACTTCTACTACTGCACAACAAAAAGGAATATTGAAGTCTTGAGTACTTATATGTATTTTTTTATAACTTTGAGAACACTCTGACTTGCAGGCTAGCTGGTTGTCGTCGTCGGTAGGAATGAAAACAGGAGTCGGTGATGTGTACAGTAGACAGTGAATGTTTAAGAATGCCAAAGTAATGTTTTCCTATAGCATTTTACATTCACTGCGATTTCAAAATACGTGAATGAATAAATAGAGTTGTATAAAAGATGCAAGTGAACAGAGCGAGTCGCTCCATAGCCTCCCATCTCAACATAAAGTTTTTACAGCTTTCCTTTTTGGATCGTTGACTACACAGCTTGAGAATAATAATTTTGACTTGTGCATTATTGTGTGAGCATCTACCTACTCACTTCACTAGACTGTTGTTTGTTTGTTACAATAAAAAAAACAAATCTATGAAAACGCATTTAGAAATGAAAGTGAATGCCGCGTTTTACTACTTTTGGAACTAAAACTTTATTGCGATCACCATCTTCGTAATTATTGGAAAGTGGCAAGTAGACAAAAATAATGGGGATGAAGTAGATATGTTGTAAATTCAGATAATTGATAAGTTTTAGTAAATAATTTGTTAAACGAACAATTTTGATGAAAGCACCAATGTAACTACATGAAATAAAAATACAGCAACAACAAAAATTCCTACCAAGTACTGTTTTTATAAAAGGTGCTTTGTGAAAATGCAATGAATCAAACACTACACACACTGGTTGTAAACTGGAATACGAAATAATAGATATACCTATGTATATGCAAAAGTCTTTGAGTCTATTTGATTTATTCCATTTGTTTGTACTAAAATTTTGACTTTTCAATTTTGTTCAATGATCATGAATCTACTACAATTAAAAATTGAAATATTCACTGATTTTTAGAAATTTGCGTGAAAATTTGAGATGCTTGGTAGTTTTACGATTGTGTCATGTCCAGCACTTGAACGAGTCATTTAGGAATGTGAGTTATAC
Organism: Lepidocyrtoides sp. E14; assembly: GCA_027743805.1. Lineage (NCBI taxonomy): Eukaryota > Metazoa > Arthropoda > Collembola > Entomobryomorpha > Entomobryidae > Lepidocyrtoides > Lepidocyrtoides sp. E14. Next base: position 3,712 of record JAHZMZ010001859.1, read on the forward strand.
TGCATGGATTATGATGGGAGTTAGCATTCGGCGGAACCTTTGTTTTCCTCCTTACTCACCTTCACACATTTGCACGTGCATATCATGTCGTCACCAGAAGGAGGTTCATTTCCTTTACCCTCGTCCTGCTTAGGTGGGGATGGCGGCTGGCAATCGTCTGGTGACTAAACTCGTACACCAGAATATGAAGGTGTTAGTTGCAATACTATAGGCGGAAACGAGTAGTAATAAATAGTTAGTAGTTAAGGGACAGGGCTCAAATTATACAAAATACTGTACCGGCGGAGGAACACAAGAGTCTTCTGGAGGTGGAGCACATGATTCCATTTTTTCTTCCTTATTGTTGTTGCAACAGCTCATGATGATGAACTTTGTAAAATGGGCAACAAAAATATAGAACGCTCTGTGAGAATTTTAGTTTTTCTCTTTCTTTCGCTCGTCAGTATTTTGCTAATTTTAAACTCACTAGTCTGTGCCAGGAATTAAGTAAAATTATTTGTAGATAAATACAAACAAATTTTTCGCGGATTTTCGGTCACCATAAGAATAAAAGCTGTCATTTTCGATTTTTCGGTTTCGATCATTCAATCTCTCATATTTCAATCACAAAATCAAAATTATGATGGGTTCATGGCCTGTTTGTTCATAGCGACATGGATGGTAGGTAGTATAACATAATATCCATAGCGGCCTTACAGCGGCAATAACTTTAGGAAAACATCACTGCTAGATCTTGGCTTTACTTGCATCAATTGCATTGCATCGCTTCTTTTGTCAGAGAAAAAGCAGAAAAATGGAGAAATCTCTTTCTTCCTTTTTCACTGATAGGCGTCTTCGTGTTATCAACCGAGGCAATGCAATGTCAAAATTTTTCTCTTCCGTCAGTTTTTTCCGGTTCTTTTATCGAGAAATATCTTCCTTCCCTAGATAAAATACATATTTATGTACACAAACATTATCATTATCAGAGAGATCTGATGAAATAGAAAAATCGCTGTTGTTTCCTTTTCCGTTTCCATTCATACCCTACTCATTCATAAGCAACTGACAAAATGCTTTTACAGCCCTTTTTGTTCATGTAATTGTAACTCTTATAGACGTTACTACTGTATCTTCCCTTCTGAGCAGCTTTCTTTACTTTCACTATACTATAAAACAAGTCATTTTGTATATTAGATGGTAGCTTGGAAGTTGGCAGACGCACTTATCCACATTAGTCACTCTGTGATAGATCAAAGTACTGCAATGTGGATGTAGATACACTCATACAGTAGCTGCTCAGTCTTGTAAATATAATATCTGAAATCTTAAATCTCATCGAAAGAAGGAAAGGAATCGCTGCGTCATCCACTCCTTTCAGATAAATGATGATAACACCCCTCCAAAATGGAACTATTTGGTGTAAAATGCATCATGTTATTCCGCTTTGCCGGCATGCAATATAAATAAAGTCATTTTACTTACATATTATATTCCTCTGCAGTTGCTGTTCTAGGTTTTTACGATTGCTTTTTTTCAGCTATCACTACTTATTATGAATCTTACCAAAAAGATTCAGACACAATGATAATTTTAATTGAGTATTCCATATCTGATTCAAATGAATTGCTATGCATGATTACTTAAAACTGGCTGACAATAGTTGTCTTCAGAATTCGTTTAGCCAGTATAAAATTTAAAAAATTTTGCGCGTTTGAAAGTGATGATTTACCGGTGTAGAAAGTTGATTTCACTTACTGTTAACTTGCCAATTTGCAGCAACGATAGTAAATTTACAATTAAAATCCTTGATGATATTGCGATTGCAACAAAAAGGATGAAGCCAAATAACAATCGACCATTGAATGTCCTCACTGAAACATTAAGTGTTTTTTACCGGATGTGCTAATATTTTTATTATGCATATAATTTAGCTTCCTGCAATGATACATACTTAATATTTTTGAAAACCAAGTAGTAAAAGGAGACTGAAATGCTACCATCTCCTTTCTGAATGCACCGAAAATGCTAACTAGTTTTATTTCTTTATTGTTGAAGAAGAGTGCATTATTACTGCTGCAAAAGAAGTGAAGTGTGATTCAAGCACTCTAACTCGGCGTATATTTCAGCATAATTTCACCCATCCCCTCTCATCCTGTCACTCTCTACTTTTCCCATCCATCTATGAGAAAGCATTACTCATTATTATTATTATTATCTGTTATTTGTTATGATTATCATTGTATGTTGTTATTGTAGCAATATACAGGAAAGCTGGAAGTTATAGAATGGTAACTTTTTCTACGCGATGACATCTCCTCGCATTGTCGGATTTTTTTTTCTCATGTTGCTATAAAATTTGTAACTGTATCAGAATAAAGTACGCACTCATTTTCCAGTATATTGTGTATTTATTACAGTAGTTTTGTTCTTTCCTTCTTTCTCGTCTATATAATCTTTTCATTGCTATTGCTTTTCCAGTAACATTTCCAGCAATAACGGGAATAACTCCCAGTCATTTTGCTTACTTGGCGGGAGTTCACTAACAACCGCATTCATTCAACAAGAAAACTTTAGTGCTCTCATGTAATTCGAGCAATAAAATTTATGGATGACAGATTCATATCGCAGTTGTGAAATATTGTCTCTGGATGAGAGAAAATCGTCGAGTTTTCTACGACACTCAAGAAAAGCCAAATCGTCATACTTGTTCTTTCAGAGACTGCAGAGAAAGGAAGAGGAAGGGAGTCATGAAATGTAAGAATTACATAAGAAGGGGCAAACTAGTTCTACTAACGTTATTGAGTATAAAACATGAAAAAGAGGAAGGAGAAAAAAGTTTTCAAGTTAATTCATTCAAGGGTACATGCATGCACATTCGCAACCAAAGTAAAGTTGTGGAGCGAGGGGTGCAGCAAGACAAGAAAGGGATGAGTTGTCGGATTTTTATTTGAGAAATTGTATGAGAGAAAAGTGCCTGGTGATGATGCTGAATGGATTTAACAGTAGTGTAAGTAAACAGTGTAGCAAGCGAACAAAGATTTCCTCACGATAAAAAGAAAGAGGGAAGATTGACTTGACCTCTTTATCAGATGAAGAAAAGGAGATAAAAACGAATTGCTGTTTTGTGGGTCTGAGAATAAAAAGGAAATGCTGTGTTATGACATGATACCACACACAGGGTGGCCTGTCTCCTAGAAAATTGTCGTGATATATTTTTTTTGCTTTTCTCTTAGTTTCTTTCTGCGCTACTGCTACAAAGAATGGGTAAATTTGCCATCATAAAAATTTCCTCTGTTGGAATATATTTTATTTTTTTAGATATGAAAACTGCAGACTTGGTATGAGCACTTTCCACTTTTTGTTTACCACAGCTGCACAGAAAGAAAATCAAAGGAGCAGAGAATGAGAATACTTCTATGCTCATATATCAGAGAAGAGTACTACAATTTTCGTGGGTGTGCACAGTATGAAATTTCCAATTACATGTTTCCTATTTCTTTAGAGTTGTGGATTATGTGGTCTTATTAAACAAAAATATAATGTCTGTCGGTATAATGCTAAAGGAATACGAATATACATATAGTGTAAATACTAGTATGATTTTGGATGCATGATTTTGTTCAGATCAGATCAAATTCTCAGCAGCGTATTATCAGCAGATTCGTTTTGATTAGATTCCTGCTTTATTTAACGATTTATAGATATAAGAGCACAACATGTTTGCTCCTACTTACTTTGTCAATATAACAACTAATTGACGGTGGTACTATAGGATCTTTGCAGTAGTTTAACATGAAAACATACCAACAATGTAACAAAAGTTTATGTGTGCAGAGGAACGGTTGATGTTGATGGTAATGATATGATACAGGACGATAATCACAGCAGTCCATAATTCATGTTGATTTGCGGCCACTTCTTTGCAGTGTGTATCTTCTCTCGTCTCCTTTGTACTTGTGCTATCAAATTACCTATGAATGGGAGTTGCTGCTCTCTGAGAGCAAATACAGGGGTGAAATATTAGAGCTTTATTCAAAATGTGTGAGGCGTGAGTTTTTTGACATGGATAGACATACAAAAAGTGAATGAATGCGTTTTGACATTTGATAAACTTGCATGATAATAACCGCAAGCACTATGCCTATTTTAGAATAATAACAGTAATCCTGGTCCCTGGCTGTCCTCCTGATAGTGCGGTACTTGTTGAGCTGTTGACAATATGACATAATTGGTGTTGCATGAGTGGTTACTCATTTGCAGAATATTGTACTCTGACGATGAGATTATTGTAAACACCAACCTTGTCTAACCTTGAATTATCACATCACATCATCACGGTGGGTTTCGTTAGTGGTGTGGTTGAATGAATGTTAGTTGATATGCGTGTTCAATTTGTAGTTGGTGGTTGTTGATGTGGTTGACTAGAGAGCTCTGAGTAATGCATAATTATCTGGCAGTTATGCATATTCATGATATTTATGCACATTACTTTCCACGTGTATTAATTTTTGAGCCTCTTGGCTATTCCGATGACTTAAAGGTGGTAGTTGGAGAATAAACGGTTAACAAGGACAGAGAAAAGACCGTGTTTGTGCTTTGTACCGGACCAATTCGTAAAAGTCTTAAATGTCCTAGCATGCTCATATTAGTTAAATCACTATCATAGTTGGAAATACAGAAAGAAAATCATTAAAAGAATTTTGGGGGTAAATTATTTTGAAACGATATTTGGGGAGTATAAAGTGGGCTTTTGAAATTTTCTGACGTCATTTTTTCCGGTTAGTGTGTAGTTGTGTCATTGTCTTCTGGTGAAGAAATAACGAAATAAAATTAAAGTTTTATAAAACTTAGGTCTTGTTTTTGCCCAAAAACGAATAATATATGATGTCAGCTTTCACGACTAACTCGTACGTGACACTGAAGAAATGTTGCTTGACGGTGGCATAAATTAGTTTTTCTTAAAGATGCCTTCCAATTAAGGTGTTAGCTTTAAATACATAACACTCGGCCACCACACTACGCACAACGTTCGTAACACCACTGCATCAACTGGGAATACTTACTCTAATTGCCCAACTGTAAACCAAATGGAAGTGACCTTGTGCGTGGGCATTTTTAATACTTTGTGTAGGTTTAGGGTAATTGTGACCCTGTGCCAGAACCAGAAGGGTGAAGAAGTTGCAGTTAGTTAGTGTCGCATTTCTCATGCTCCATCGTCCTAAACACATAAATACATCAAGTTTGAATTGACGCAAAACGTGCATGTAAGAGCACGACAATGGTGGATCAACCAAAATCCGGGATGTTATGCGATCTTACTGTCATAAATTTAGACAATGGATCATGAATCAATGATTAGGTACATAAAACTCACTCCATGCTGACATGGTTGACCATATAGTGCATGCAGTAGCAGTTTTTCTACAAAAGCAAAGTAAAAGCTACGCACTCTGGTCTTCTTGGACATCTTGTTAATGCAATGAAGTTATTCTTGTTAGTGATAATGTCTGCAAACAAGCCAAAAATCCAATAATGCATGCACAATACCAGACATACCAACTACCAAGTAACTCTTTGTAAACTTTGTGTACGTACAAGGCTGTTCTACTCACGTCCTGTCAGCTAAGAAAAGTATTGTAGCATGCACATTTTTTTATGCTTCGAACCAAATTGAGCGAAAACATTTAAAGATGTAAAAGAATCGAACTTGTTAACAAAAAAATGTGTAACTTGAAATAAGTGCATTCGCATTGTCGGGGTGAAGAAGTTTATAAGACAAATTCCTTGTACCTTTTTCTTGAGAGAAAAGTTGAAAAAACTTTGGACATTTATTTTATTTGAAAATATACATACATGCATATACTGACAAGCATGCATACTTCCAAAACACTGTGTAAGTAATCAAACGGAGAACCCTCTTTTTGTGTCTGCTCATTTATTGAAAATGCTAGTTTTGTATCTGTGTGTCCCTTTTATGTTCCCCTCTTTATTTTTGTACTTTCTCTTCCATAAAGATGTAGCCAGCAGGAAGTCCGTACACAGCTTTAACTGCTACTCATTCATGCTCAATAACGCTTGAAGTCAGTTTCTACTGAAAAGGGACGATTTCATTCTACCCTCTCTCTCTCTCTCTCTTTTCACGTCATTTTTATAGTGTCTCTATTCATTAATAAGAATAAGAGCTTATAGTAAATACAACAACACTTATTTAATGCATAGCAGCAGCAGCACTGTAAGTAAAACATGTAATGTAGAATGCTGAATTAATGTTTACTTTTGGGATTATTTACCCTTGTATTTATCTCCAATGTTTTTCTTCAACCAAATACAGTATCAACAAATAGGAAAATGTAATGCATTTTTTTCTATAAAAAGAAATATGCAAGTACAGTTACAGTACAGTGACTAGATAGGTTTTTTTGTCACACAACTAAAGTGGTTACAGCATATTTAGAGTGAAAGCAAACGTAAGCATAAATGCATGGAACGAGAAATTTCACATAAAAAACTGTGCATCACTTTGTATCAAGTTCCATTAACAGCTTACATATCCATTATTTGCTATTGTATCTTTTTTTCTCTCCCTGTGTGCGATATACCGGTATGATAATACGTAAGCAAACAGAAAAAAAAGAAAGATAAATAGCAGAATGCTTTTCACACAAATTCGGTGGCTTTTTTTCAAGCATGGCCTGGTCTGAACTATTCTTTACCAATTCCTGAAAATGCATTGATAGCCAGATAAAAGATACAGCAAAAAAGTGTGTAAACAACCGTGGCCTGCCATGATCCTTTCAACGAACAACAAAAAGTCAAAATGTTGCAAGCAATGCATATGTGTACGTAGGTATTTACTTTACTGTGCTTGATGAAATTGAATCAGCCATTTAACACAAAGCACAACAGAAAGAGAAACCGATCAAAGTCCTTGTAATACTTTTACGGGACGAATTAAATATTTACCACTACTGCAACTACAAATTGCTATTGTTTTTTTGCATATTATATGTATTTGTATCTGACAATGCAATTCTAGTTTCAGCAAAAAATAAAACAATTTTTTTCTTGTATATATTTACTCCTAAATATTTACACGAAAATGAGTAACGATCTCAGAATAAAATATATTAATATCAATGCAGCAGCACTGTCTTTGTAACTGTTCTGTTTCTATTGGTATATACAAAAAGCAGTAAAGTGAAATTTTCTTTTTGCCTTTGCTCTTGCTCTTTTTGAATGTATGTATGTATTGATGCATGATACATGCAATGATGAATCATGTTGATGATATACGCTTTCACATCCGCTTCCTTGTTTCCTTTTTTCCCCATTTTTGTTTCCTTTGCGATGGTGGGTACATAAACGTCAAGAGAAATGAGACAAACAGATCGGAACTGACAACCGATGACTTTTTATACTTTGTTGTTCTGCACTGTGAATTTACAGCGTGAGCAGAGATTCTTGATTTGGGGGAAGGAGGAGAAGTGGTTGTTTGTATTGCTTACATTTTACTCCTTGTCTGCTTGCATGAACCTCTTTGGGGTTATAACGATCATCATCAGTAAGTAGTGATCACCAACCATGGAACGCACACATTAAAAACTTACAACAAACAATTTATTTCTCCAGTAAAGTGGAAGACGCATTAATATCATCACACTAAAGATGTGACATTGTTGTTGGTAGTAGTTTGGTGGTGCAGCGGAGGAGTAACACAACAAGCTGACCCTTTTTGTACAGTTCCCCTCTTGTTTTTCAGTAGTTTTTGAGCTCTTCTTTCGTACAAATTTTTCATCCTTTATATCAAACAGAATTGCTATCAAGACTTTTGTACATCTTCTTTTCTGACTAGATTTAGGCAAAGATGTATTGAGATGTGAGACATGATTGTAGGTTTTACGATTTTTCTACGGCATGAAAAAGTAGTCTGGATCAAAAGCAATAGATATTTTGCCTGATAACCGTTTAAAGGTGATAGTAGTAGTGACTTGAGTGGATTTAGAGTGGTTGTGACTTGTGATTGGTGAATACTATATGTACATACATTTACAGATTTTTTTCCCAAGATTAGCCACTCGTGCTTGTACTGAAGAGTGGATTTTCTCTAATAATGTATCAACTTGTTATATCATCACATCAACCGTTGATCAACGAGACCGGTTGTAAGTTTTTTTGTGAATGCTCTTTTTGATATGCATCATCAAGAACGCATCACGGTGCTGCAGTCAATTTGGTCTTGTCAAAGGGCGTGCAGTAGTCTGACATGTATTGGGTAATGGAAGGAAGGGTAAAGTTTTGGGTGATGATAAGGGTAGTTTCAGAATGTTTTGTATAGGTATATAATAATCATTCGTTTACAACGATATTTACAAGCCTTCATAGGACCACGAAAAAAAAACTTTTTATTCATTGAGATGAGAGAACACACGTCTTTCTCCAGACAAACAGGATAATTTTTCTTGCGAGATAGCGATCTTGAGAAAAGGAGGGACGAAGAATACAAAAACAAGTTTTCCTTGAAAGGTTAAATGTGAATACGTATAAAAAAGACGTAGTTCCAAAAAAAAAAAAGTTTTTTTATGGGAGGAGGGTAAAATCACTTTGAGCGTAAGAAATATAATGCATAATACATACCATCTCTAGGATGTATATTTTTGTGAGAAAGTAATGGGAAATTTGTCAAAACCGAAAGTTTTTTCCCTTTTCTTCTTTCTCATGTTTTCAATAGGTAGTACTTTCCCTTTTCTCCTCCTTCTCTTCTCCACATCTTTCTTCCTACTTTTTTTCATTTTTCTTACAAAATTCAGAGTTGGCTTCGTTCAGCACATTGACTTGGCTTGACTAAACTTCAGTAGTAGTCAGTAAGACTACAAAAATAGAGCAGGCAATGAAGAGTTTTGGCACAGGCAGAGGCAATCACTTTACTTCCTTTTTTGACTCTTACAATGTTACTACAACCAAGAGGATGTATGAATACATATTATTATGCCCAAAGTTAAAAAGAGAAAAGTGCTGCTTCTATGATATTCCGCAATGAAAGTTGTCCTTTGCAAGGGAACATTAGGTTGAATGCTGGATACTGCGGTGGTATTCTTTTTGTTCTAACAAAGGCGAATAAGGGTGCAGAGTTGTAAGAGCGAGTAGCACAACAGCCGAGTTTAGTGGAAAGGAAAACATTTTGATGTGCATAAAAAGTAGACATTTCCCGGCGCCACCATGTCGGCTACCATCATTCCTATTTGTCTACTGTTGACGATATGAGCTCAGTCAGCAGTAATCTAGTATTCCTTACAAGAGTGTAGAGGCAGGGACGGTTTTCATAGTTGTACCAAATTTTACAAGTTTATCTCCCAGTCGCTTTTATTTTATCATCACATGAAGATTTAAACCTAAGGAAAAGTCATTTTATTCCGCAAAGTATCTAGCCCAGCCAAAATCCGAAGCGTATTTATCCCTTTCTCTAGCCACATTGGTACCATCGTACAATATAAATGCTATCCTCCTTTTAATGGAAAGGGTTGAAATAGAGGAAAGCAAACATGGCCGTACTTTGTACCAAGAGTATTATTGTGAAAGTAATCCAATCCAAAGGAATATTAGCAGCAATAAAGATATTAACGCTCAGAGATTTAAGTAATATTGTGTACTAACCTTCTACGTATATTACTGCAAGCTTCCGTAAATTGTTGACAATTTTAGCCAGCCCATACAAAACAACCCAATAAACGCTATATTGTCCGATAATAAGAAGCTGAACTGGCATGAGTCACGAATGACTTGAGTTAAAACTTATACTTATTTTTAAACTTTACTATATATTTTTGCCGTGATTATCTAAATAGATTAAAATTGTTGTTTTACTCAAGCCATTTATTGTAGTAATGTTCTGATTTGGAAACTTTCGAATTTGACTCGATTCGAAACATTAAAGAACAATAGCAGGCAAAATGATACAAACGGCTGAAAATCATTTATCTTCTTAATATAAAAATTGATGACAACGTCTTTTCTAAAGTCATTGCGCCAACTTATTCGCATCCTCTCCTTATTCTCTTACTTTTCCCAATCTTTCACAGTGTGTTAAACTTTTTATAGCCCTATTTATTATTACAATAGATTTTGATCTTCAGAAAACTCCCTGAAAAAAAAAAAAAAACTTTTTTTTCTTAGTGTATATGCTCCTGTTATTTTGTTGAGGTTGTTTTTGCTATAAAATTTCCTTCTCTAGCTTCCTACTTTTTTCCTCAACAATCAGGAAAAATAATGCCAGTGGCCCGTGTGTAAATATTCTAATATATGGTAGCATTCAATGACTCTTGTTTTTTAAAGAAAGTACCTCAGTAGTAGACGCTAACTTTTATTCCAGACTGCCGGCAAAACTTTCTCCGGCGCCAGAAAGTCTATCCGTTCGGGATTGGCTGGCTTTCACTGCTTTCACCCGCCTCCTAGTCACACCCCTCTATCCGGCTTTGTATTTTTTACTGCTTTTCCTCTTCTCCGAAAGGATTTCATCCCTGGCTCACGCCACCATGAAACGCGTAGATCCTTTTTGGAATATTTTTTTTTTGCTTCTTCCTCGTCTCTTCGTCTTGTGAATAGCTGAGATTGAACGATGCTTCTTGCAGAAGTAGGACCCAGTGAGTCTGCATTTGAGCTGGGTTAGTCTTCTTAGCGTTTTTTCCCTTAATACGTTCAGCTACTCCTTTCGTTCCCCGTCACCAACAGCCCCACTACAACCTCCACCACCACCACCACCGCGGACGTCGCCTTGCCTCACTGTCCTTCAACTTGGTTCACTCATTCAAGCAAGCTGCTTACACTCAAACAGAGCAGTATCTTTCATTGCTCTCCTCTTCTTTCTCTCCTATTCCCCCTTTACTTTGTCTCTTGTTCACATTAATTTCATATAGAAACGTTCATTGTCCCTTGTTTCCTCCTGGTCGTTGATACTGTTAAAACAGAAGAAATCATAAGTTACCCTCCTTATTCTCTCTTTCATTTCACTCTTGGAGAGTAATACCTCTTGATCCCTTGCAGTCGCTCATTCTCTTCGTTACGTTCTTTCGTAATCACACACCAAATAATACTTTCTAATTCTACCATTTTCTTTTAAGCTTCTCCAATCTCGCCATTTTTCTATTAGAATAGAGCAGTAATAATAAGAAATTTGTCCTACAAGTCGATATTATTTAGAGACGCATATAAAAGCTAACAAACTGGTAATAATAGAATTGGACAGGCAAATAAATGCTATACGACACTCACTCCTTGAAAAGTCAGGGATATTAGAAAACAACAAAAACGCACAAAGTAATTAATGAATGTAGATACTTTCTTGAATACCAAAAAAGCTTGTGACAGCAACTCAAACTGTTGTTTTTTTTTCTCTTGCCATTAAATTTTTAAATTAGAAAAGCTGACTGCACAACACAATTATGCTGACTTGTTTTAAAATAGGATTTACAAAGCAAAATTGTTTAAAAAGTGAAAAGTTTCGTAGTGGTGGTGCAGCAGCAATAGGTTCAGGGGCACAACGATACCACGCATTTATTAGATTTCTTACTAGAAGAGTTAAAAAAGCAAAGAAAGTCACTACAAAATATAAATTAGAGAAAGTTTTTAAATTGTCATCCACCATTAAGCCAAGTAATCAGGGTCATCAGAACATTGCCACGACCACTACTGCTTCAGGAGGGCAATGTGAGAATCTTCCGTCAAAGTCAGTGATGAAGTTCTCTTGTAGCCCCTTATTCAAAACTTCTTACAGTTTATACTCTGTCTTCACTTTCAGCAACAAGAGTAGATCTAATAATATTGTAAAATACAGTGATATTTCCAACCAACTACTTTTTTATAGAAGGCGTCAACGCATTTTCAAAATGCAAGAAGACTTTCCATACGGTTTAGGAGTGAACGATCCACCTCCCACACAAGCAAATCCAGTTAGCTAGCAGCAGTAGTAAACTAAATGAAAAAAAAAAAAGATTTTATGAATTACTGTGGTGGTAGGCATACGTGTGGTGGATACGGGGAATTGAATTTTTTTTCTTGCATTAACTCCCAGTGAAACATTATTATTATTCATATTCGTAATAGCCTTAATTTGCATTTTCGTGACTTAAAAAATCGTCGCGTTCTTTTAGAATGTTACTAGTGTACAGATTTACATGTTGTTCTGTGAGAAAGTTACTTGTATAAAATTCCCCCATACTGTTACTAGTAGGACAGGATATGAAAGATAGGTATGTATGTATGTAAAGAGTTTGTTTGTATCAATAGCGTATTGTGTACTAGAAAAATGGATAAATATATTTGCTATATTTATTAAGTTAAACAGGATAACACATCATAGGTTATCGTCAGTTCTGCAGATTGTCCTGTGACTGATTTGGGCATAGGTGATAAGAAAATTTGTACTTTTAAGGAGACAGGATAGTTTCGAAAAGTAGATGTAATATCTACATTAAGTATAGAAGATTGTTTGTAAGCATCACACGATCTCAAGTATTACTGTATATTAGCTAGATATTATTGTTGAGTGATTGTTGTCTCATTAGTCATCATCATCATATTCCTCATTGCACATTCCTTGCAAACTTCAATGTACTCCATTCCATGCAACCTACGCTTTACAAATTTCCTTGCTCTTCATTCACTAACGCCAGCCGTTAAAATGTAAGTAAATTTTTTAGCATATTTTAAAGCTAGTAATATCGTAACACTGCTTTAGTATTAATTTTAAGTACTATTTTGAATGTGTTGAAAGCAAGGGGTGGGTGGGCAGGGCTACATTTTGATTTTAAGATTAGAGCTTATTCATTCTTTTTACTTTCATCATCATCGTAGCAAAGGCGTAAAAGGATTATGAAAAGCCATGAAATTTCATAAAGAATGTTAAAGAAAAAGAGCATAGTTTATTTTGGTTAATTGGTTGAAGCATTTTGGCATAACAAACACTTTCCATTGCACTTCACGGTCGCGACTCGCAAAGAGATTTCTACTTTTCAAATGATACTTGCAAACAGATATGTTATATTATATGAGTTGAAAAAGGCACTTTTTATGGTAAATTCATAAAAAAGTATTCAAGTCACGAATAACGATTACACACAGGAAATAAAAAAAAACATTTTGCGGTTTGTTATGCACTTTGATCCCGATTCATAACGATTATTCATTATTTCACGTGTGAAAAGTTAACTTACGCATATTAATGATTTTAAAAACATTCAAGTTGTTACCTAACTTGTGAATACCAAAGTCATTTTTGCATATAATCCAATTGGAATGGGAAATTCTACGGATATATCGTAGCAAAAAAATAAGGACATAAATTAAATGCAAGCCCATACTGAAGAAGCCACTCCAAGTAAAATAGCACAAAGCAATAATATTTAAATGCAATTGCAATACTACAACTGCTTGTACACAGTTCATTCGTTCATCATGATTCATGCTTGCTTCTCTAGCATTTTCATCAATGTGGGCTACCAAACCAAACATACCATTCACACGCAATTCTCTTTGAGTTCAAACTCTGCTTATTCATAATAATCATAATCAATTTACTTCAAAAGTGTGAAGCCATAAAAATTAAAGTTCATGCATAGATAACAACGGGGTTGTGCTATCTTAATATCTATAAAGCTGCATATAAAGCATTATTATAATATTGTACCTATATACACATATCAGTATTCATTAAGATTAAGACGGCCTCCTACATGACATTCGTATTTATAAAATCGAAATGAGTAAAAAAAATTAAGGCAGTCATAAAAATATCTACTTGTTAATATTTTGTACCTAGTTAACTGACATCTTTTCTTGTCTTTGTGGTACAATATGTTAAAAAAATTGGATAAAATATTCATGATAAAGTAATACTTGATGGGAGTGGACACATTTTTTATTGTATAATAGGTGGTTAAAAGAGAAGACTGACACGGCTATTCAACATTTACCACATTGTCTACATTCTACTGTAGTGGATAAAAATCGTATTTTGTTTGATTTGATAAACAGTTTCGAAAGAAAGTTGACGATGATGGTGCGGTAGCGGTGGATAGTATTTTTTATGAGTTCCAGAACAGTTGCTGGTAGCCTCAATGGAACTAATGGTTTAATAAAAATTACCTTGCTCTAGATTATCCATAAGAGTTTCGTCATTATTTTATTTTTATGACTTTTCTTATCGCAAGTTCTGTCACGTTAAATCATTTTCAATGCTACATTAGTCGACTTTCTACATTTCTAGACTATTGAGTCATGAAAATTGCATAAAATTTTAACTACTAGTGGACTGGAAAACTAGTAGGCAGTAAGCATTAGTGTGTCTTTGATACAATATTCATGAAAAATGAACTTGATTAACTAGTTAATATTTTAAAATGCAAACATGACTTTCAACATTTTATTAAAAAACAGTTTCATCATCATTTTCTTAAGTAGTTGATAGGATGCGGATAAGGGCGGATGTGGCGAGCCGTTTTGGGCAAAAATCGTACCAAGAAAGTGTCAAGCACAAAAATATTTTCTTGTAGTTCTCATTTTTATATCAATGTTGAATGTGTATTTATGTACCACGAACATTATTCATTGTCCTAATTAAAAATAATTAAATATAGTTCATGATTAAAGCATACTTTGCAATAACATAAACTGTTTTCTTTCTCCAGGTTGTAATACCCTCGATTTTAATATACCAGACAAATACGGGGGAGGGGAAAAACAACGTTACGCCAGATTAATCTTTCATCACACAGCTACACTTTGCATTTCATTGTCACGCCACGCCACAGTGTGTGGAACGGAGAGGAGGATCGTCCTTAATCAGATAAACATCTTATCGTCCGTCATTCACCGGCTATTCCACAAAAGCCAAGAAAGTGTAAGAAATTGGAATACTGCTCATTTTTCTGGGAGACAACGGGAGCATTTTTAAGGAATTGGAAGTAGACAAGACAGCATATAAGAAGTGGAGTCGACAGAGTCGTGTAGAGAGGAGACAAGCCAACACCAACGCGATCGGTACGGTGCATGCTGATGATGAGGACGATGATGATAATGAGATAGAAGGGGATTTTCGTACGACACGGGTGGGCATACAAGCGACATACAGCTGAACGCCTATGCCTACATAGAAGGATTTTTACTACAGAGGTGTATTGAAGATCAGAGAAGAGCTCTCTGATCGCATCTGGGCGAGGTGCTCTCAAAAACCCATCTTAAAACACTTTTTTGTTTACTTTTTGCCTTCTCCGGGTTGTTTGCCAAGTCTGTTAAATAGTGCTGGTAGATTAGTTAGAACGGAAACACTAAACCGTACGTTAAACTAATTGTACATTATTTAAGTAGAAGATTGACAGATTAATGTGTGTGCGTAAAAGAGCATTGGTAAAAATGTATGCAGATTTGTAAGCACTGTCACTGCTCTTGTAAAATTGTTTAGTATATGCACAAAGGATTGTTGAGAGGTGAAGTATTTGTAAAATTGTAAAATACTCTATTGGTTAAGACTTTAAAGAATATTTAGTTGTAAAAAAGTGAGATCGTCTTCAACAATAAGTCGTTCATCATGGCCTTGTCCCTGAGGATCAACATTGTGGAAAAGAGCGTTACAAAGACCCTCCAGTTTGACCCGTCCACGAATATCTTTGATGCTTGCAAAATCATTCGCGATAAATGCTCGGAGCTTCCAGACTTGGCACAACGTAAGTACATACAAGTACATAATGCAATCTTGTCTGCAAATATTTAGCATGAACTTTGTTTGTGGGCATGCATGTAGTGATTGACAATCTGTTGTTTTCCTGTGGTTTGCAGCTAAAGATTATGGACTATTTCTCCCCGGCGAAGCTTACGGGTCGGGTGCTTGGCTTGAGCCCGCAAAAACGCTTGATTATTATTTGCTTCGGAATGGCGATACGATTGAATATCGAAGGAAAATGCGTACCCTTAAGGTACGAACATTAGATGGAACAAACAAGACGCTTCTTGTGGATGACAGCCAGAATGTTGCAAATCTTATGGTGGTAATCTGTACCAAGATGGGTATCACCAATCACGATGAGTACAGCTTGGTCAGGGAGCTTCCAGAGGAGAACGATACACTCAACAGATCAGAAAATTATGGTACCTTAACTTTGAGGAGGAAAAAGGAGGAGAAAGAACGGGATGCAAAAATGGAGCAATTGAGAAAAAAATTGAAGACGGATGATGAAGGTGAGAGACAACAAAGTATTTTAAAAAAATAATGTTGTATTGTGTCATCATTTACCTAAATGTTCCTGAATGTTTTTCCTTCTTTTAGTCAACTGGGTTGACCATGCAAAAACTTTACGAGAACAGGGAATTGAAGAAAATGAAGTTTTATTGTTACGGCGAAAGTATTTCTTTTCTGATCAAAATATTGACTCACATGACCCGGTGCAACTGAATTTGCTTTACGTTCAAGCACGAGATGCTATTCTGGACGGAACTCATCCGGTGACACACGATAAAGCTTGCGAATTTGCTGGGATACAGTGCCAAATCCAGTTTGGTGATCATAATTCTCAAAAACATCGACCTGGCTTCTTGGAGTGAGTATCAGTACCTACAACTGATTACCTATAAATCATTTCGTCATCATATAATCATTCTTTTATATAGCAAACGTTATGACAATTTTTATTTATATTTCGTAGGTAAATATTTGTTGTCAAATTTCCCAGCCATGAATACCAGCCAATCTATGAGCTTGTTATTAATTTTCACAGAAACAAGCAAAAGACCATCTTGGAATTGAAGGAGATGAAGGCTCGGCACTGTTTGAAGATAATGTTAGCCCAATTAGGGCTACTATCGTACAACGTCAGCCACCCGCAGTACCCAGACCATTGGAAACCGCCTCCGTAGCTAAGCCGGCTGTTATACAAGCTGGACCAGAAGGTAATAAAGTTGTGCTGTGAAGATTTTGTTTTAGTTGGTGCAAGTATTTACAACCACTAGTAGCGTTACTTTTAATATTATTATTACTTTATCATGAATTTTAACTTTAGGTATTCACACGATTCATACTGGACACTTGCAAACACCTCACTATAGCACAGTCACTGGTCATCTTGATGTAGCACACACTCCACAACCGTCGGTAAGAATTATGAACCTCCTCCTTATAGTAAGTACAAACTGCTTTAAATTTCTGGTCGAAAGTGCGTCATAATACATATAGTAGAAGCACGCAAAGTAGCTGGTAGACATAAATGTATACCAGTAGTCCCCAGTTTTTGTATATTATGGCGTATCGCAAAACGGCACACGATAAAAGTAAAGTGTGATAATATAAAGACGGTTTTATCCGCGTGCAGATGAAGTTTTACATTTTTTGGACAGGCATGAATTGATCACAATATTATGAACCATTTGCATGTGATTCTATATACTACAGCATTTTAATTGCATTCATTTTTTGCTACTGAATACCAAACATTGCGTGCAAGTAAAAGCAGAGAAAGAGAGAGAGAGAGACTGCCGCATGACTATGACCATAGCAAAAGTAGATTTCAGTCTTTGTAGTATGCGAGTCATAATTTCATTGTAACAGTTCAGCTAAAAACTGCCCTATATCGATTATAGAATGCAAGGCTAGTAGAAGTATACTTTTATGTGTGGTAGTCATTGTCAGTCATACGATTACGTTACGAAAATGGAAAATTATTCAATGAAAAAACTTTGTGTGCAAAAATGTAGTAAAGGTGAAACTAGTGTAAAATTTTATTTTTTGTCATTTGGCCGGATAATTTGTTTGTGTACAATGCTTAAAGTAGTCATAAAATTATGGTAGACTTGTCAGAGA
Organism: Lepidocyrtoides sp. E14; assembly: GCA_027743805.1. Lineage (NCBI taxonomy): Eukaryota > Metazoa > Arthropoda > Collembola > Entomobryomorpha > Entomobryidae > Lepidocyrtoides > Lepidocyrtoides sp. E14. The sequence goes on from JAHZMZ010001859.1 coordinate 21,533, forward strand.
AAGTCGTTAAAGTGAAAGTTGACTTATTGGGGAAATGTGAGAATTCACGTTTCACAGAAATTGCAGAAGAATATAAAAATTCTGGCCTAGTTTCAAGTTCATTTAAAATGAGTCGAATGTTTTTGGCAAAGTTTAGTGAAATTAGAAAGCAGGTTTGTGAGAAATCTTGTTTAAAAATCATAATTCATAAATTAATTATGTATGAATGGTATCATCCATTTTGCTACCTGCAGGTTCAACAATTGCAGATGACAGAAATCATGACGGCCCATAAGAAAGCTTTGCTGACAGGCCAGGAAGCTGTCAATAAGTCCAGAGATATCTTGGACCAGCCTTTCAATCTTCCTCCGATTGGAAATGATCCGGTGAGTGGTAGTTACAAGTACCGGTACCGTGTCATTACACATTTCTCTTGAAAAAAATCACTAACTGGATGGTTACAGGGATACACTGTATACATGTTATCAGGTTGTTTTTACCAACACACAAATAATTTTCACCAGTATTTTGAATAGTTTGGCTACATCCTACATGGTAGTACTAATAATTTTCGTATTTTCATTCCAACTACTTTGGTAGTAGATTTGAACGTTTTCCAAGTTAGTGTTGTTGGTAATGTTTAATCAACACGGTTCACACTGTTGTGAAAACAGGAACACGTTACATCCATTCACCAACAGCAGCTCATTCATACACTTTTCCCATTGTAACAATCTACATGCATATTGATTTGAATACTATTAATAATTAACAAATCACATCATGATAATCGCTAATAGCTAGCAGCTAAGCTCTTTAACCAGAACATTCGAACAGATTAATTCGTTCGGTTTTAATTGATAAATCAAGTTTTACCATCTAACAACTGGCCACTAAACTCGTTAAACTAGTGAATCAAGGGTTGTTTACAATCAAGTTTTCAGTGCTAACAGTTGAAATATTACTAATTTTGAATTTAACAAACAAAGGAAACCTCTCTAATGTAACTAACTGTGATAACACGTAGTCCATATAGGATATCGGTAACAAACGCATTTTTACATTTTTATTATTTTCTTACATTTGTTCTGTCTATGCATTATGCCATCATGCGCTGTTTTGTTAACAAATTGCAAATAAAGAAAATCAACTTACATTATTATGCGTTTTGCGTTGCTTGTTTGTGTGTTTATTTTCCGCATGCCTTTTTCTGATCTGATCATGTCACTTTTGTCAAAACAATATATTACATGTTTGTGTATGTATCCCAGTATGAGTGTAAATTTTTGTGTCTATGTAATTTTCCTCT